>JAVSBS010008710.1:128830-139498 GCA_033124195.1 Coracias cyanogaster
AAGTTTGTGAGGGCTGGAATCCACTTCAATCTACCTGAGTGTGTTCTTGCAGTCAGGGGTCCTGTGGAATGTCTTGGGTCTTAAAGGCTGTGAGAGTTTTACTTGATCTCAGCCTTGGATGAAATTTCCCAGACCTAGATCAAGTAAAGCTTCTAGACCAACTCTGGTTAGGAGCAGGGGAGCTGGTAGCTGGAGTGTGGGGGAAGAAGACAGAGGATGTGTACATTGAAAGTACTACTGTGCTACACTGCCTCATGGCAGAACCCTCCCATGGCAGTCACAGCTGGAATCATGCCCTGCCGCTTGGCTAGTTTTCAGTAGTTGAAGGCCAAGTTAGAAGCTAACTATTTGTCCTCCTTAATGGGTGGAGCCTCATAGCTAACTGCACAAGAAACAATGCTTATGACTACTGAACCTTCATTTAACAGTAGGCAGGATCAGTTTGCTGAAGTCTTATGCTATTGCTAAAAAGAGGTAGGCTTTGGAGTGTCACAACAGATGGCCTAGCAATTTAAGTTGTTTCGGGCTGTAATCCTTCCAGCAGAGCACCTCCTCATCATGTTAATTGGCACTGGCTTCCTTCCATGGGACTTGGGGGATTTTTTGCAGTAGGGGAAGCAAGACTGCATCATCTGTTCTAGTCTGCGTTTATCACAGAAAGAGCAGTATGACCTGCACAGCCTAGGAGGAAAGGAGAACTGCATTCATCTGCATTTCTACCTGTCAGTGTAGTTACCATACCCACAGCATTTGAAATATTGACCAGTATTAATTGCTGTATATAACAAAGTCTGATTTCATTGCCAGGGACTCATGCATTAGCTTCATCTTTAGTGCACCAAGTAGCTACTCATCCACTGGTTTAAGTACCTATCTGCATCATCAGAGATGAGCACAGTCCAAGTCCTACTGTTCACAAAGCTCTTCACAGAAAAAAAAAGCCTTTTTGTCACAGCACCCATCTCACAGAGTTACAAGTATTCCTGGAGGATTGGGCACGGCAGCATGCACCAGGAGAGGAATTCACCTATAAATACAGTTGCTAGGCTTGCTGACTCTATCAGAAAACACTTTTCGCTCTGCATCAATGGAAGGATGACCATTCAGGCAAGGTGCTATTGGGAAACTGAGTGAGGAAGCATCTGTAACCTGCAGCCTTTGTGCTAGGTCAGTTTTGATGCAAAGAAAGGAGTGGAGCTTTGGTGAGTAGTACATGCTAACCAGCTAACGAGGCTCAGAGGCATAACAGAAATGAATGTGGCACTGGAGATGCTCTGGGAGGCTAATACCCAGCTCTTACAGTGCCTTCATTAGCTGCAGAGCATAAAGCATTTTGTAAAGGAGATCGGTGGACTTTATAGTTGGAGACACTGTGGCATAGAGAAACTTCACCAAAGTTCTCCAGTGGGACAATGCAAGGCGAATCCCAAATCCCAGTGCCATATGGCAGCTGCAGGGTCCTTTTTTTTCCCACTGAGAAAGAAGACCTGCAGACATGTTTCAGGCTGTGCCATTCACAGTTAAAAATGGTGAAGTGATATGAAATGTAGCTAGTAGTGATGCAAGATATAGACAGATCTCGACCAAGTCTCCATGTCTAAATATTTTGTTACTACTGCTTTGGATTTATTTACAGAGGAAACTCCTCATTGATCGTATTCATCCACCTTACTGTTTTTTGGGCATCTAAAGGAAACGACTGTTCATCTTTGAGACTAAACAGTACATGTGGCTTTCACATAGTGTTTAGATTCCATCTGAGGAAGAGAAAGACATCTCCAGAGGATGATTCATCCCACCTGCTTTAGGTTGGGAAACTATCACTCTGGAGATGCCTTCTTTTCTGCACTGGATTTAGACAGCACCTAGTCATCTGGCTTAGATCCAGGTGAATCTCAGTCTCAGATGGCTCATTTCAATAGGGATCTTGTCTTCAATAACGAACTAAAAGAAACAAAGCTCAATGAGCTATCAATTAATAACATTTTATCCAAGGTAGCTGACCACACAACACTATGACATGAATACAAGATGGACAGACATTTGATGTGCTTATCCAGGACCCTGTTATCACTTTGAATATAGGCTGTAGGTTTCTATTTTATCGGTGGCTGATAGTATCGGCCAAACATTAACCCAAGGGCTGTGATGTGTTGCTAGTTCTGGATACCTCCAGTGTTTGTTTGCAGAAGGATTTCTGAAGTGTTTAGAAAGGAACTTGAGATGCTAATGCTCTTCCAGGCTTTCAAAAGGGTCAAAATGACACATGGTTCATCATACGATCGTGTTAGAGAAACTGATAAATCATCTGTGAAAAAAGATGAAAGAAGAATTTTAAATACTGTTTACAAAATTTTCTGCATATTTCTGCTTATCAGCTGTACAGTGGTTGCACAGAGAGAATTATTAACATAGCATCGATAATAATGCCCCAAGATTTAACCCTAGATTGTGACTGACTCAGATTCAGCAAACAGCACCTGTTAAATTTGCCTTTGAAAGGAGCTACCCTACCGTGTTATTTTGACTTTTTGTCACTGTCATAAATCCAGTGCACATTGTCATAGACTAATGAGTGGACATTTGCCACAACCACATCCTAATTGCTATACTAATTTCATCCCCAAAGCCCCACACAAATGATCTGCTTCTGACACATGGACTTGAGCAAAAGCTGGGAGGGAAGAGCTGCCTGCTCTCTGAGGTGTAGCGAGATAAGCGAGCTGTTCCTGGGCTGACATCTGTGTTAACAATGGGCCGGCCATATGTGGGCTGTACAGAGAGGACTGGTAACACATCAGACAACATGCATTTAACAGATTGTACCTATAACTGACATCTTGTATAGTATTTAATATAAGGATAAATAAAGGCAGCAGCAGCCTGGACTGGGCACAGAACAATTGGTGAGCTGATGTGAGGCAGGGGAAGTAGCTCCAAGATAACCAAGATATCAGCTCCTGGGAGGAGCCAGCTGCTGCCTTGCATTGTTTAAATCACACTGGCCACTTAGGTGTCCATCTACAATGGAGAAATCATCTGTAAGTAACTTCACCCCTGGCTTCAGATAGAGGCATCATGGCATTTACTTTGGCGCTTAAAGGCCACCTCCTGTAGAATAAAAGGGTTTGCCTTCGTGAGGTGCTGGCTTTGGCAACAAGCCAGTATAAGTTCCTTCTCGCTGCTCATTCTCACTGTGTTCTCTGCCTCAGTTTGGCAGAAGAGACCTGTTTGCAAAGCCACACAGTGAACCAGATCACAAACTAGATTAGGAGTGAAAAATAACCTTTTCTGCAGTTCCTCAAAATAGCTGTGGCAGCAAAACAAAGAGCTAGCGAGTTAAAGTGGCACAGCAGGGGACAGAAATAGGGAGAGAAGGGTCAGGACCCTTCTAAGCCTATTTCACTGCCAGTGTGTTGCAAACTGATGTGACAAACAAAGGCCTGAATGACACAGAAGTAGTTCAGGAGGGAGGCAGGCACAGAAACCACGCTATCAGCTGTGAAAGTCAAGTCCCAGTGGATGCACAGCCCCTTTGCAAGAAAGGCCGTATGCCTATAGGGGTAATGGGCTCATAAGATGCAAACCTGACATTTACATTTGTATTATTTCCAACAAGGAGCAGATGGCAAAGGGACACTCCATAATTTCTTATGTGAACCCCAAATAATCCCAAATCTCAGTCTTAATTGGACACTTTCTGTGTCCCAAACTGGTCCTGTGTGCTGCCAGGGGACAACACCTACTTCCCCAAAGGAAGCTGTGTCTCAGTGGTGGATGGCTCTATAGTCAGTTAATTAAGGAACTTGGGGCAGGGAAGAGAGGCTTTGACCTACAAGCATCCATAAGACTTAAAACTGGCAGAAATGAAGGTGGGGCTTTTCCACTGCAGGTGCAAAGAGCTAGTGAGCTCTGAGAATGCACCCTGGTGCAGCTGCTGGAGGTCACCTCCTAATAGCAGTGTCTTCTGAGCATGGGAACCTGTACACAAACCCAGAGCTTCGTTTTACACAGGGTCAGCAACTGGGGTTAGAGGTTTGCCAACAGTGCTCTTGAATTTGGAAGCAGAAACAACAGACAAGAGGGAACCAGCTGAACATACCAGGACAAAAACACATATGGTCTTTAGAATGTATTTATTTACAGTAATGCAGTTGTTTATATTGTATATCAGAGAGGTATGTACAGAAAAATGTGCAGAAACATTGAGGAAAACATTGCACACCTGCATAATGCATAATTTCGGTATCAACTCCCTAAAGGAGCCGAGATAAAATAGGAAAAGGCCTTGAGAAAACATACCCTGAAACTCATTTAACTGAATTTGAGCATACTGAACTGATATGGCCCCACTGAACCTGCTTAAACTCAAAACAGGAGGAGAAAAAAAGAGAAGCATCCATCCTATTTAATGTAATATTGCCTCTTACGGTCCAAACTCACAAGTTATTTCATTAATATCAGTAGGCTTTACAATACCTGTCTCACATGGACAAATACCATTTTTATTCCCAGGCATCTTCACAAACTTTTTATTTTTGGTTATCCAGACTGAACAAACTAAGTCATCAAAATGCAAATTCATCAAGGTGCAATCCCAGGTCTTCCCAGGATACTGGACAGGCAGCATCCATTGGGGAGGTGATTTAAAGTGTCTGCAAAAGCTCACTTACACTCCGCAACAGGCTACATATGGAAATTTCAAAAGGTGACTGCACCATCTCAGTTTGAAAACCCTTATCAAAAAGACTGAAAAAACTTCTACAGGTGAAGTAGTCCAGTCTTCCTCTATAAGGACTGGATGATAAATGTGATGGGCATGACCTTCCTAATGGGGAAGAACATTTGACTGCCCTTTACTCTCCCACTGATGTCTATGTTTTCCTGCCATCTATCAGCACTGTGGGCTTGGGGATTATAATGTACACTGCACTTGCAAATACACATAGCTGAAAAAAAAAAGGCCCCAAAGGCCTCTGGCAGTACAAGATAGCTATATGAAAATGGAGTAAGACCGATAGGAAAATAATCTCTTAGAGAATTTTGGTTACCAAGAACTGTGAAGATAGATTGTAATGAAAACAAACACATACCTACCTGCTGTGCAGTCCCCTAAGACACTGCAGCATTGCCTTGGTAAGCGTTACCTACCCCATACAGAAGGGCAACAATTTTCTACAGCATTTTAATTTAGTCGAGGTTACTCAAAAAGTTGCAGGGGCTGAAGTGAAAGGTGATGGAGAAGCTGCTAACTCTGTGGATACTTCATCCATCTGCAGCAAACTTCAAGCCTTGCTTTACCAAAGCTGGGAGTTACCCGCTCAAAGACAGAGATAGTAACAAAAAGTGCCTTGCTCTCTAAGAAGTTCAAGTTGGCCATGGATATTGTGGGAACTGAACACTACTGAGCAGAGACTGAGACAAGCTTTGTGGAGAAGCAGCTAGGCTTCTTGGTCTTTCTATGACGAGCAGTAAATGGGTCACATGTGCAGTCTGCTTACTATTTTAAGAACTGTCTTCTCTGAAATGCTTTGACAAATAAATAACAGTTGTTTTTAAGGCCGGACACTGATATCCTTGTTCCAGATGAGGTGGCAGGGCTGTGACAAATACGCCTTGCTCTGTACAAGGAGACAGGCAGAGCAGACACAAAGGATGAGACTGGGAGAGAGCAGGAGGCTCATATGATGTTCCCCTGACAAAGGCTGAGTGCTCCAGGCCAGACGTGTAAAAGAAGCACTGGCAGGAGGAGTTAAGAGAGGCCACTTGGCCATAAAGTATAATCCAGGTTAGAAACGGATTTTAAAACTGAGTAAAGGACAACCGACTTTTCTGCAAACTACACAAAGATGTAAACACAACAGAACCTAAAGAACTTTGAAGATGCCTTGCAAGGGTAAAAAGGATCCAATTAATTCCTGACACACCTAAATAAAGATAAATTAAAATGGGTTAAAAAAAGATACTTTGAGAGGCAATGCAACAAACAAGATGTGATAAAACAAACAAGCTTTTTATCTTATCTCCTCAGGGAATACAGGCAAGACAAACACTCTTCTCCATATCACACTTTTGACATATATGATCTCAATCAAGGGGGTTCTTTTGCTTTTGTTTCAGTTTTCTTCTTATTTGATCCCCAAATTCACATGCAAAATAGCGGTATTTAACAAAAATGCCAAAGGAGTCAACTGGATCCCACGTGGCTTTAATCACCTCAGAAGAAAAACGCCTGACAAACCCACTCTCTCGCCATTTATTCAGATTTCAGATATGGCAAAGCCCTGTGAGAAGACACAGAAGGACTCTTTATGAACTGCAAAGCAATGTTAGTTCTTGTCATGAGATGCAGAGCCTGGATATGTTTTCAGCAACCAAGGCATTAATATCCTGTTGGGAGCAGGCAGGGAAGGCAAGGACGAGGCTCTCCACATCTGCAGCCGAAGCTGCCATGCGTGGGAAGGCCAGGGAAGGGTTTGGGAAGCGCAGCGAGCTGGGACTGGAGAACATTTCTGAGGAAGCCACATCAGCTACTTCTCCACAATAATTTTGGTATGTTAAACTCGTTTGGGAAAAAAAAACCAAGAGCAGTGCTCCAGCAACAAGATGAAGTAAGACAACACAACACTTGAAAATACCTACGTTGCTGCATGGAGTCAGCTCTCAACAGCAGCCTGTGCAAATGAAGCAGCAAGCAATAAAGGCAAGAACTGCACTTGGCAGTTCATAAAGACAAATCTCTTTTCCTAGTAAGATTGCAGGCTATAGACTAACAAAAACTGATATCAAGATTAGAGCCTTTATTTTCCACTTAAGCTTACACTGATAAAACAGCTTTTATAATAGTGTGCTATACATGTGATAATACAAGATGTCTTTAAAAAACAGCATATATTTCAAGCTTCAGTGATGATTATATCTAGGCTCTTGACATTCGATGCTGGAAAACTCTTTAATTAACTAGGATGGCAATGTTGATTTAAGATCACGGGCACAATGGGATTTAATGAGTATTTTACAAAATTGGATTAAAAGAGAGTAAGAGATACCTCCCACTTTAGTAAGACTGAATGGATTCAGTTTGAAGGCTTATATTCCATGGGGAATGAGATAACGGTGTCCACTTAATCTGCATTTATTTTATGTCATCCCTGCTAAAACTAGAGGAAGATTCTTCAGTTAAACTGCATAGAAGATATGATAATCCTACCACCTACAAATGAAGTCTTAAGACATATGCCTGTCAAATACTACCAGTTTTCTCCACTTACTCACCCTTACATGTCAGTACGAGCATGTAGAAAACTGGAAATTAATAAAACTAAATGCAATGAAACGTCCTGAAATTTCAAAGCTTCTAGAAAACAGCTGGATTATAGTTTGCCATGCCGGTGTAGACTGGCAGATTTCACACATTTATTTTTTTTATTAATAAACAAGGGGCTCGGAAAATTCACAGCTATGGTTCTGTTGATTAAAATTAAGATACAGCAGAGTGCTGAGTATATATTTTTGCACGGCGGTCATATGACATTCCTGACAGCCACTCTTCAGAAATGCTGTTTTAGATGAATGCATAAGGCAGAAATTTAACCACTTTTCACTTTTAAAAAGCTTAACAAACTTTTATGCCAATGTTTAGATAGCTTTTACACAACATTGGCAAATCGATACACATTTCGAACTCTCATAATTTCTCAAAGCCTTCAGGAATCACAGAGGAGAGAACTCTGGAGCTGGTGGCTTGCTGGGGCTGCCAGTTTATGTGGAACGGTGATGCCCCAGAATAAGATCAATCTGCAATTTAGAAAAAGGAAAGTATAAGCTTATAGAAGAAGTCATTATCACAGGGCTATCAGGAGGGATTCTAGCTGGCATTGATTGACTGTATCAGAAGGGCATTTTCCTCCCTTCTCATTAGATAGGTTGTGCCATGGATAAAATAGATCCCACAGATTATTTATGCTGTAAAGATTTAGAATAAAAAAGTTTTCATACCTCTGACAAATAAACTGCTTGAAACCATCAAAATAGCTAATTTCCAAATGCATTTGGAAAGAAGAAATAGCACAAGTCCTTCATTAGGGCTCCAGTCATTCAATGACATTAGCTTAATCTTACCAATATTATTGATCTGCTCAATGTTTACTCCAGTAAGCAGTCCCATGGATGTGTAAAAGCAATCTTTTGAACTGACTGTTCAAAGGAGCTGCTCCATAAATGTTAAATCACTTCAAGGTTTTTAATCTGAATTGAGCTTTCCAAATAGAGGGCTTCACATACTTCTTTATCATTGTAATCTCCAAATATGTCTCCATTGTCTCCAAAGTCTGTAGATCTCTTCTTGTTTCCCTTCCACTCCACTAAAATGTCAACCTACTGCAAACTGGTTCCAATAGACGATGAGGAGAGATGGCATTGCCTATCCTAACATACTGTCACAGTACCACAGTGAGAACTGAAGAGGGGAATGTGTGAGGCTAGCTGCAAACGCAGAGAAGACCCTTTCCGTCTTAAGCTCACATATTTTAGACGTAGGTAGAAAAAAAGACCTAAGAGAATCCTCCACTGCTTAAGAAACATTATTTTTCTTCAATAATGTAAACAGAATATGCATGAGAGAGTTTGCAGCATTCAGTGCAGTACATTGGGCAGAGGTGGAAAGGGCAAATGCATTTATCATTATGATTCTTAAAAATAAGGGAAGTGCCAGGTTAAAACCAATTCACCTTTGTTTCCCACTTACTGTAGCTATTTATAGCCAGGCAAAGTACGTGGAGAATATTGTTGCCACTTGGATTTTGTGATGTCTCGCATTCAGCTAATGCTCGTGAAAAGAAAGCACATGATGCAGGGCCACGCGGAGTTTGGCTTCATGTGATCATGAAGGGATGTGCAGGACTTAAAGGCAGGCCACGAACTGAAAGAGCACTAATCAAGAAGAACAGGGAGAAACCTGTCACAATAACATCATCACATGTTCCTTGATAATGTTTCAGCGGAAACCTCTCGTACCATATTCTGCGCTGCCTTTGCATCTTCAAGAAATTAAACTGTAAATGCTCCAAATATTTATACCAAAAAAAAAATCCAACTCTCTTTTTTTCTCCTACAAAGACACCTGGGAAATCTGGAGTGCACTAAAATTGAAGTATTTCAGCTATTTTTTTTTCTCTATCTAGAATTAATTTGATGAGGCTAGCACCTAGTAAGAAATAAGGTTTTAAAATGATGTTTGATTTTGAAATTGTTGGTGTGCTAACAAAAATGTATTCCGTTTTTCAGCAGAGGAAGGATTCAGCCATCAAAAGAAACTGGCTGTCAGAGATGAAAGAGAGCAAAGAAATGGAGAGAGCCATTTTAAACATGTAAGACAAGACTTTCATCTCATGCAGGACCATATGGGACAGTGCTATTAACCTTGGAAAAAATCTGACAGGAGTGAAAAAAAAAGATTAAGATAAAAAATAGGAGTAATTTACCTTCAATAACTTTTCTGATCTGTACCAACACATTTCAAGCAGTGTACATTGATGCCTTTCCATGGGTGAAGGTTTTGCCATGTGTCACCTGCATCTTTCTGTACTTCCAGAAGCACTGGTATGGGTTTACTGACAGTGTGTCCTTTCCTCAGCTGCCTGGGGATACCTGGGCAGAGCGCAGCTAGGAAAGGCATGGATGAGTCCAGATGACTGGATCATCTACACACCTTTCTTTCACCTCAGCAGCGTGAGACGCTGACTGACAAGGCAGAGTTAAAGACAGACATTTCTGTAATTTGTATTATTTCTGACAGAAGAGCAGCTCCACTCTAGCTCCGCAGCTACAGAAGCAAGTGCTCCCAGATCCTCCTTGTCAATCGTCTGATCGGTGCTTAAAAAACTCCCTCTGTGGGATTGCACAACCTCTTCTCCACAGTGCATTTGTAGAGTAAATTCTCCTTACTCTTTGCAAGTGCTTTCCTAACATTTAAGCTACTTCTTTTTTTGCTGAGAACTAAATGGATTACTTTTTATCTTGCCCTTGAGGGACATGAAAAACAATTGCTCACAATCCTCTTTGTAGGAACCTTTTCCATGTTTAAGCTCCCTGTCAGCTTTCTCTTTTCCATACCAAACCAGACAGCTCTTTCAATTCTGCCTTTTGTGTCACAGCATATACTCTTAAGTCTCACTTCTGGAGCTCTGCATGACCCTTAACAGGTGATGGCCCAGAGCTGGCACAGTTGATGAGATCTCAGCGGTGCGAGCCAGGGCAGAAGCCTTACCTTTGGTGCACGCAGAATCTGCTGTGACACCTCCAGGAGCGACCAGTGAGGATTTCAGAGCCAGACAAATGGCTTGGTACGTGTCCTTTGAGGGACGCTCCCCCTGCTTGCAGGCCCCGTGCCCGGCCTGCCCGCCTAGCCCCTCACCCGGGCCACGCTTCCCCAGCCCCACAGCCCCGACCCCGCCTCGCAGCACCTGCCGGTGCCCAGCACCGTGCCTCCCGTGAGGAGGCCGGTCTCCACCCCATCCCAGCGCGGTGCGCATCTTCGGCCATCGGGGCTATTATTTTATTTGGCGGGGGGAGAGGGGTGCGCGCTTGGGGGCTTCATGGCAAACCCGACCGGGGCACAGGAGGACGCTCCCCGCCCCGGAGCGTGTGTGTGTCGGGGGGGGGGGGGCT
>JAVSBS010008711.1:0-24488 GCA_033124195.1 Coracias cyanogaster
CTGAACTACTGCTTCCTAGAGAGAGAGAAAAAAATATCGAGTGTCTACATGAAAATAAATATTTACTTAGTCCAAGCATGACTGACATCCATTCTGAAGTGGAAAAACCTTACATCTACCTGGAACTTACATCTGTATAAGCAAAGTAGGAATATAGTCAAGAAAAAGTGTGTTGAGAAATACTGGTGAACTGCAATGAATTAAATGGTTTCATTCATGTAACTATTTCCAAAAACCAGTTCACATAACATGATGTTTTAGACATCCAGTATAAGGAGCTAGCTGCCTCCAACGAGTATCATACCAAAATACTCATCAAAAGATACCATTGCCTAGTCTCATGGTTTTACTATAAAGCAGTTTCACCTGTTTTTCACTTCAAGCCTCCATTTATGAAGTGGAAAGACTATGAAAAAATTAGTTTTTACAGAAAATACAACTGAGAGAGGATCATGAAGATCGATTCAGGCCATAATCCTACCAGTGTAGTATCAATTCTTTCTATCACAGGTTCAGCAGCACATTGCCTAACACTTTTCAGTGTGACATTGTATTATTCCGTGTACTTAGGTATCCTTAATGATCAAAAGTCTCTTCCATGATCTAACTTGAAGCTCTGCAGTTGCACCCTAGCTCACTACGCATTCTTCTGTCTCTGAATAGCAGGAAAGAAAAGCTTATTCTCCTTTTCTTTGGAAATATTTTTTATATGTTTAATTAGGAATTAAAAAAATAAAACAAAACCTATTTTTCTTGTAATTAGCAAACCTTGAAAATGCAAATTTACTAGATGCTGAATGACTACAAAATCAGAAAGCAAATTAATATGAATTTTAAATACAGATTTTAAAAAAATCCGGTTTTATCCTAGAAAGCTACTTAACTCAATAGCTGTTATGCAACCATTATAAGCCGTTGATGTTATCATGATATATTAATTTCATTAACTGATCATATATATTATAAAATTAACCTGTATATTAGCTATTTGTCTAGTTAATCCTACCAGCATTACAGAAAACGTAGCAAGATCAAGGAAAGAACCAAGATGAGAGTCTGATGAGTAAATCAACAATTAGCATGATCATGAATGTTAAAATCTCCCAGAACATGGAGTCAGAAATGATGGAAATTTAGTGGGGAACTTCCTATGGTACTACATGGAAAACAGAAATGCACAGAGATATGAAATCCTCTGTTTTCATCAGAACTTGTATAACACTCTTGAAATTACTTAGCGTAATTTATGGGATGGAGTTACACTTGCCTGCATGATGTTGCACTGCTGAATGGCCATGTGCTGTAGGCGGCTGGCCTCCTCCTGGAGCCGGAGGGCACTGTGGCACATTGGCAGGCCAGTGACCACCTCTTCAGGAATCCTCAGGGCACTCTGAGAGACTTGTACAGCATGAACTTTTGGCTTTAGTGACTCCATTTCAGACAAAAGATGCTAGAAAAAAAAGCGCCACAATAAGCCACTTTTGCAGAATTCCTGGAGCATTTCATGTAGCAAAAGAAAAATAATTATGAGCCCAAGCACTGAAACAAACCAATTTGATTATCTATTTCTAAATCGAATATAAACAGGACACACTTGGTCTGGAGTTGCTCATTCTGAAATGATCATCCATTTAAATATTAGGCAAAACCCCATATAATAGGAATAAAAACAATTAATGAAAAAGCATAGCAGTACCTAAGTGTTTAAGTACAAAAGTACTTCTGTTAACATGTTTGAAAAAACTGTCTTTACAAAAACCACAAATCAAAGCAGTATAAGGGTCATTTATGTACACATATATTTTAATGTTAAAGACCAAGTGGAACCCCCTGCTGAGACACAGAAGCACATTTTAAAACCAGCAAATTAATCTCACTGTGTTCACAGCCTTCCTTTGAAAATACAAATCATAACTGAAAACGTTGCTTAAAATTCCAAAGGCAATCAAACAGAAAAACACAGCTACACAGAAAACTTTTCCTTTGAATAATCACACACTGGATGCCTTTCTTAATAGTCTGTTCATAATGTCCATTCAAGCTGTCTGTTCATATGCATGAGAAGGGTCTAAGTTCAATGACCGGAGAATAGATTTGATCAGCATTCTTTTTATTTTCATTGGGGAGTTTAATGTATTCACAGATAGAAAATGAAAAGCAATTTAAAAAAAAAGAAAAAGAAAAAGGCAAAGTTGATGAAAAGGGCTGTAGCACATTAGAAAAACATTTTAAGTTCAATGGATATAAATCAACTAGGCAATGTATGTATCAAACAGGGATAAAGAGACTCGTCTTCTTCCTTTGCCTATAACATACACAGGAAGATAGCTAAGTGGATCTGAAGTGCAAACTGATGAGAGGATTGTAGTTTGCTCTTTATTTCTGTGCGTCCATGACATACGGGGGATAATCTAACTAGAGATTTGGTATAATGACCTATTTCTCAGACACCACTGGTGAAGCCTCTCCTCTGGCAGGCCCCATACTGGTGGTAAAGGGTGCCTTTACTGTGCATTTGGCACCCAGAGGTAACCTGGGGGCTGCATACCAGCCAAGCACTCTCCAAGACTCCCTCCCTGGTCTGGTGAAACAGGTGGGCAGGGTCTACAGCCTCTTTTTGTGCAAAAGAAAGTCATACTGGGAGAGCTGCTGGAGCCAGAACAAAGAATACACATGAACAACACTGTAAACTCCATATTCCTTTACTCTCACAGTGGGTGATGTATGTCACTCAGACTTTTCAATGCCATCTTCTGAAATTTGACTGCAAGTCCCTGGAATAAAGATTGCATATTTTACTCAAATTTACCTTTCATCTTCAGATTTTAATCCTAAAGTGGACCTGTTTACATTTAGTTTTCACTGGCAGCCCAAGACAGTTAAATCTCTATATTAGCTTGCAGCAAGAAACATTTCTTAAATGACTCATAACTTGGGTTATTTTTCTTGTCATGAGACTGAGACCACAAATATCAAATTGGCAAATCTCTTCAGTAGACCAAGTACAATACAGAAAGCAGCAATATCTTATGGAGGTAATTCAACTAAACATACGAAAATCTAACTGCGCTTAAGGAAAACTGAATTTTTTCTTAGCTTTCTAATTGACTATTGGGGGACCTAGCAACACACTATCTCATTACACCTCTATCTGTAAAATGGTGATAACAACCTAGACTGACTTTTGAAATACTTTAAGAACCTGTTGATGAAAACCACTGGATAAGAACTGAGCTTTATTATTAATAGGGATTAAACTTGGATTGGAAGCACATTTCTCAGAATTGCATGATCAACGGAAGTACAGACTCATAAAGAACTATACTTGAACCATTCCCTTCAAGTGAATGATTTTTCCCATTCCATCCCTTATTCCCTTGTTAGTAATTTGGGGCTAGACACTGAAACAATGACCCATCTAAGAACCACCACATTCAGGCTCACCTGCATTCATTATTCTTTATGTAAGCTCACACTACTCAAGTGCTAACTTTGAGGTCCTGGCCTTTTACCTGTCTATGAGAAAGTTGCTCTTTCAAGCTCAAATGCCCGAGCTCTGGAGAGGTCAGTGTGGCTTGGGCTTGCTCCAGAGCAGCCTGCAGGGCTCTCAGCTCAACTTCAAATTTCTTCATGTCCTGTAACACAACACGTTTGATTCAGGGATAAATAAGAAAAGAACAAAACCAAAATCAACTATAAATATGTCTGTCTGTATTTTGTAGCTATGTCCCTTATATACACTGCCAAAACTAATTCATAATTTTAAAAATGAATTTTAAATGTTTAAATTATTGCATAAAAATAACAGTCATATGACAGTCTAGAAAAAGAAGTCTTGAAGCCAGAGTTATTATTTTAAGTACTTCCTCAATCTCAAATACTGCATGTACTTTATAAAACTAATTTCATAAAGTTCAAGGCCAAGAAAGGAACATAAAATGTCCTCTAGTCATCTTCTTGTAATACGACCGGACATAATTGTCTTATCTTTACAGACAGTTCTTAAAGATCACTAGCAGTGGAGTCCCACTTACCTCTATAGACACCATAATCCACTATTTTGATACTCTTTTTTTTCAGAAAGTTTTTTCTGATGGTCTGACCTGAAGCTATCTTTTATGCAACATCAGTCCTTTACTTATTATCCCATTAACAACAGACATGGAGAACAAATTATTTGTATTGTCTCTGAACACATCATATGTTAGGTTAATCCTGTTTCATGTATCTTTTCTACAGATTTATACAAATATCACAATCATCTATATTCTCTGTTCTTTCCCCAGTCAGACCACATTATTCTTCAAGTGCAAAACTGGTCAAAGCTGAAGCCTTGCTAGTGACCAATAGGTAGAACAAAAGGACTACTTCACGTACCTTACAATTATATACTTTATTGTCCTGGATAGTGTTTGGATTTTTTACAACAATGTGACATCATTTGCTCATTTTTCCATAATCTGCATTGTTAAACTTTAGACCTTTCAACAGGGTGCAGCAAGGCAGTAGTTCCTCATTCAGAGGAACGCATGCCAAGTTCTTCCTGTCTACATGTAATAAGTTTCCCCTTTCTCTGTTGAACAGCAGCCTAGTTTTTTTCAGGTAATCCCTGTACATTTGGTGTTGTCTAAGCATCTTGAAACCACCATCCAACTCATTAATGAAAATACTGAATAGTACCAGATCCAAGGGAGAACCCTGCAAAATCCTACTTGATGTATCCTTCCCTTTGGGCTGTGAACCATTGATAATTACACACCAGGTAAGTTTTCTAGCTACCTTTAAATCTACATATTGTATTTTCAACTAGACGAGTTTGTTAACTTTGTTAATTATAATATAATGTGAAACATTATTAAAGTCAATATATATGACATTGTACATAGTCCTGATCTATCTATTACTTTCACACTAAATTGGCCACTTTTGATATGACTTTCTTCATAAATCTATGTTGGCTTCTATTCATCTTAATGTTTTCTTAAAAGAATTAAAAAATAGTTTATTCAATTGTTCCAATATTTATCTGAGAACTGAAGGCAGTAAGTTTCACTTCTACTGTGGTTACTTGTATGCAAATCTCTGGTTTGTTCCATGAAAAACAAAATAAAAGCCTTCAGCTCATAACTGTGGTTTCCTTATTTGTGCTTTTGTAATGAAGTCTTATCAAAATGTCTCTGCTACACTGTTATGACTGCTGCAGCATTTGTGCTATGTTCTATAAATATTGTGAAATAAGAGTAAAATGTGAAGAAGCACCATTTTTAACCTCAGCAGCAATTGTCCTAATATTTGGTGATAGCCTATTCTTAGTTGCCTTTAGGTATTTTCCTATTTAGTACTGTGCAACTGTAGCAGGTGACAGCAGAAGAACTCCCATAAATATACCAATTATACCATTCAAACACTCAATTTTTTCCTGAATTATTGTATCAATTCTTTTTTTTTAAAAAAGGTAGAATTCCTTGCCCTGAAGGTAAGAGCAAGTACAAAAGACTTCCATGCTTTTCCCTGTGTCTTGCTCGAGTTTATCATGTCCCCAGGCTTTGCATAGGCACAACACACATTTACATTAACAATAACCCCCTACGTAAGAGCTGCACAGAAACATAACATGAAAAACCACATTCATTCTTTTTGTGGCACTCCCTTGTAAAGGTAGGTCTTACATGATGGAATCCTGGTCTAGTCCAGTACTGATCTGAATTAATAGAGGGCAGGCTTTAGATACCTTTTAAGAGAAAAATAAAGGAAATGGCACAGCATAAGTGCCAACACAGACACTTTGCAAGTATCTAAACATAGGTGCCCAGCGCTGTTTGAGAGACACGATCCCAAATACAACCATCTTGAATTGACAGGTATGACAGGACCAGCAGGAATCTTACCCCCATCTGGAACAGCACCCAAAGGCAGTATCTCGAACAGCACCCAAAGGCAGTATCTCGAACAGCACCCAAAGGCAGTATCTCAAACAGCACAAGATATCCAACTTAAGACAACACAGTCATGCCCTTTAAATACTACAGATAATTTGCACTGCTAATAGTCTCAGAAACACCACGCAAGCTGTCAGCTAGCATCAGAAAAAATTGCTTTCATATACCTTGGCAGCATCTTGGAGATTTGGTAGCCGCATTTTGATAACTTGCTGTAATTCCTCTGTTCGCCGCCCCAGTTCCAGCACTTGCTGTGACATTCCTTCAGTACAGTATACACTTGCCAGATACTCAATCCTCTCACTCATGGCCTCAAGATCACCATGAATCTCGCTGGACTCATCAAGCATGGTCTAGATGGAGATATGAACAAACTGAATACCAGAGTTGAGCTTCAAATTAAACATACCTTTTAGCATTCCTGTTTTGCAAACGCCTCAATTTGTACACATCTGTAAGCATATCATTAAGATCTATTGATTTCCTGTAAGGCTTAGCTAATATGGTTCACTCCGAGTGTATGCTGAAGTGCTTCATTTTTCAGAGACTGAGGAACAAAAGACTAAGTCATGAAGCTTCAGCAGCTGTACTTACCAACGCATTCATTTTAGTGTTTTGTCATACACACTTGCCTGTAAAAATATAGTATACACAATCTATGGATAGGATTTATTCTGGAAGCCTGGTGTACCTAATAGGAAGCAGCAGAAAGCACTTGGGTGCAGTGTTATAGCAGGGCAGTAGTCATTAATGTGCCTTAAAAATGGCTATCAAAGTGTTCTGTGGGATGGCATTGGTCAAGCCCATACCCTCATCAGCTTTTTGAAGTACAGAAGAAGCCATAGCAAAGGCAAGTAGAAATGCTGTCTCACAGCCATCCTCAGGATAAATTTCCTGGAGGTTCCTATTCAGAATCAGACTATGACATACTGTGTTGCCCCGACGTAACACAACGCAGCTGACAATTAATTAATGTATATATAAAAAAAATATAATTAATGCACTCTTATTTTGGCATTAGTGAAATATTATCATCTTAGGATGCTTTGATTTGTTTCATGTGGTCATGTAACACTGGGCAAGCTTGAAACTTACTAAACTGCCCCACTCGTCCCTTACGTTGCACATCCCTTACTTACACATTCCACAGAGAACACACAGAACAAATTGCACTGTCACAAGAACAGCAAATCACTCTGATGTGAGCTGTTCAGGAAGCAACCGGAAGAAACTCATCCACTAGATACTGGTCTGAGAACATTTGGTGTGAAACTCATTAGATGAGAACAAAGGCTATTTCAATTTAGTGTAAAGAAGAAAGAAAAAAACAACCCCAAACTAAAAATCCTGTTTGGTTAAAATTTTAGAGGCATATTAGCTGCAATGAGGTATTCAGTGTGATAGAATCACAGTGTATAGACACACTATTCAATAGAAATCTACTATGAAGACAATGTACTTGAGTAAACATGGAGATCAACTTTGAATCATGTAGTTTTATTCAACAACATATCTTAATTTCAGTCTTCAAAAAAATGTCCAAATTAATTAATAATCTTTAAGACCTGGGGGAACAGTCAATGAAACCTAGCATTTTAAGACTTTTTTCCCCTCAAGAAAAGGAGGCAAAAAAGGTACAGGAAACTGAACTTCACTGCTTAGAAAATAACTGTTTTTACACACTGCCCTTTAAATTTAATAGCTTATATAATCACCTGGTAGGCTTTAAACTGATCACGAAGCTGAGAGGAAGAATTCCACGTTATACTACCATGTACTAGGATATTTGCTTTTTCGATCCATTTCAGTATGTATTCCAGCATCTCATTATATTCTTCCAAGTGGGAAGCAGCCTGGATATAAAAGAAAAATCCACTTAAGCCTAAGATATAATTCTGTACAGTTCCTCAAGAATGATAAAATTAGTTTTATTTCATTTACTATTTTTAACTTGGGGATCATTTTATCAACTTTTCCTTGCTGTTGAATGCAATTTAATTACTTATGTATTTATGGAATTAAAATAGGTATGCCTCCAGTAACAAGTGCGAAGGTAAAAAGGCTCTATAAGAATGTAGATCACACTGGGAGAGTGCACTGATGCTCAAATATATCCTTAGAGGTTACACTTCCTGTAAATATTTCAGACTCACACGTAGGTTCCAGAACACCTTCTTGCTCGGTTTATGTCTTACTGCAAGCTTCCTTTCTGTCATTCCTTACTTGGTCTCCTTCCATGTCATCTCCCAAATCACCTTTTTTTAAAACCTATCTGCTCTGTCAGCTCTATCTGCTCTGTCATACTTCCAAAAAGATAACTGTTGCATTTATTCAAAAATACAGGACAAAAGCTCTGCTTTCTGATTCATCCAATTTCTATTTAGCAAAGTACTCTTTAGTTCCAATTTTATTCTCACTTAGCAGGAATAACTTTACTGATTTTCATGCATTTGTCCTGTACGAAGGACAGGTCAAATCCTAGGCGGCTGAACTGTATTTGCACGCAGTTTGCCTTGCCTATCATTTTTTTATGATAGGAAGTGGATTTCTTGGTGCTTAACAAAAATATCCTATGGTTAAATCCCTTCACTGACTGCTTTTGACTGAACTCTTACTTTGATCGCAATTTTCCCCCTCTTTTAAAAAAAGTTTTTCAGAGGAAACTGAAAAGAATATCATTAATTTTTCAAGCCTTAAAGAAGCTTCTTCATGCATGAAGAAAAGAGAACTCATGACTTATGAATAGAAAATCCATTTCTTTTCTTTTAGCTAGACTTTTGTAGGTAACAATTAGTGAAAAAATATAGAGAGCTTCTGGGACTTTGAACCACAGTGGAAGCATCTTTATGAATGCTGAAACATTGTAGAAATATTATGTATTATCAAGGCCACTGTATCTAGACTTTTCTATTGAAACTATAAACTATATTCACCCTATTGTGACTAGAACAAAAATTTTTTTAAAAAGGCTTTGGATGGTTTTTTTTGTAATGTTGCAAATATAGGTAACAATGATAAGATGGAGTCCCTGAAGAGTGCAATGAGATACTCTTTCCTGGCACGCTACTGTTTGTGAGAGGTCCAGAATCTTCAGGGTGCCAGACAAACCAACCAGCAGATCATTCACGAAAGAGGATGTTAAAGAAGCATCACAGAATTATTCCACCCTCCTGATCTGATGCGTCTGTGCCTCTCTTTGAGGTGTGATTCAAGCCCTGACTAATAATAGGCAGATGTGTCAAGGAATGCCCCATCTTGCATAACTACATGAAAATATATGACAAGTTGCCACGCTCCTTCTGCTTACAAAAGGAAGCAAGAGAAAGGATTTGAAATCATACCTGACTGAGCTTGGCTGCTCTGTACTCAGCCTGCTGTATGGTCTGTTGGTGCAATGCAGTGAGCTTCCCTATCCTGTTAGCCAGCTGCTTAGCCAGTGGTACGTTCTGCTCTGCAAAGTCCTGGACTGATGCATCTAATTCCAACAGCTTTATATTGCAGCTATCCAATTCTTCACCAAGGATCTAGACAGAAAAACAAGAAAATCAGTGATCAGGAAGATTTAGCTTTCTGGTTGATTATTTCTAGTCCAACTTGCAACTTTAATACCCTGTCCAAAGTCTCCATAGTTTGTTCCGTTTTTATTCTGACTGAAAACTAACAATGCTTGTCTAAGCAGGAAGGCAGAACAGCAGGATGTTTGGTCATCTCCTAAACATGTGCCATTACTCTTCTCTGACTTCCTGGCTGAAAATGACAACCATTTTCCCTGCCACAGCAAAAAAATGAGTCACTTCAGAGTGACATTAACTGTTCTTGGCCATCTTTCAGTGTTTGTTTTTGAAATGAAGAGTCAGCGCACATTACAAGGACCACTCAGCCATTACAAGGATCTTTATTCATTGGAGAGGGGCTGTGTTTTTTTTCTGTCTTAAAATATACCCTTACAAACTCAGAAATATGCAATTACTCATTAATGCACTATAAAAGCTTAAATTTTCATAGCTTGACCTTGGCACAGGAGCAGTCTGTATCATGCTAAACTGTTTCAACAGAAACAGATTTTTAGAATCAGTTTTTCTTACCATAGTTACAAAGTTTCTGAAAAGTTTAAAAAGGAAATTTAGAAGTTTTCCCATGTTTCTCATAGATTGATAACACACTCATGGGCTTCAGTTTCTTGGGGAGAAGGTACTGGGTTTTTTTTTAAATTTGTTTTTTATACCTAAGGAGGTAACAATTTTGTTTTTGAAA
This sequence comes from Coracias cyanogaster, assembly GCA_033124195.1. NCBI lineage: Eukaryota > Metazoa > Chordata > Aves > Coraciiformes > Coraciidae > Coracias > Coracias cyanogaster. The sequence goes on from JAVSBS010008711.1 coordinate 10,194, forward strand.
TATAAATTTTAAAAGTCTCATCAAACACTCTGGCCCCTTTCCATATATTTTGAGAAATTTAAGTTGCAATCATTAGACAAAAATTGATTCAGAACACTGCTTTAGCTACAGGTGCTTCAAGAAGTTACTTCAAGCTCTTCAGGTAGACACACCTCAAAGTGTAAGTTGGGATCAATCATTACGATAAAGAAATATTATTCCATGAACTTGGTGCCATAACTTTCTACATGCAAATATAAAGACAGATGTTGAACTATTCACCTGAATACACAGATACACATATTTCAGGCAGGCATAAATAAGTGTCTCTAATGTAGAAATCATGCAGAATTTATGTGTTGTTTAAAAGTGAGGGAAGGATCCATTTGACTTGGGCCATGTGGATTTAAGACAGTGGTGTAGTTTCTTTTTCACAATCAGTTTCAACGTTAATATAAAAGTATTTACTGCTGTAACATCTCAGGAGTATCAGCTGAGTGCTGACATAAATACAGTTGACGGAACATTACTAAATCTCCAGTGACGGAGTGGTTTTGTCTATGCAACATGAAAAAGCACATTTCACTGGCTTTCTGCTTAATTACAGAAACCAATAAGATATATCACATTTAAAGGGATATATTTCAGTGACACCTCCTGCAAAGCAAATGGTACTTTGGAGCATATTGAGAGCAACTCACGAAAATAAACAGGCAATTCTTGACATACAAGATGTGCCAAAACTTGTCCTATTTGGTAGGCTTTTCTTACTTTCAGACAGTAACTTGGTCAAGTTTATCTTTGACTAATTAAAAAAAAAACAAAATCACCCCTTCCCCATCTCTCCTCCTCCCCCAAATCCACTACTCATATGATAATCCTAACTTGGCCATTACACCTCAGTACAGATGAGCTTTTCTGAGTAAGGCACATACCTAAGATTATGAAAATCTACACAAAGAACCAAGAGTCCTTTACATTACCCTTAACTGCACCAGTAGTACTTTACCTTGTTACTGCACCAAGTGATATGAGATGGACTACTGGCTAAGTAAAATTCTGTTTATTGCAAGTGAAAGCATACTGTAAAGAATGGTCTTTTCAGTACAGACTGGGACAAGGAGCAGTTTGGGAGTCTCTCAGGAAGTTATTTAGAGGCAACAGCATAACTTTGTCCATCTGACTTGGTTTTACTCTCAGCTACTTCCTCCAAGTTCTGTTACTCACTCAAGTCCCTGTATGGGTTAGTTTGCAAAGAATATAATTTTAAAGAATCTCATCAGTCAACCCTTACTTCTATCCATTCCTTAGTTGAACTAAAAAGGTGTGTTATGCAGATCTTCACAAATATAACCTTAGTATGAAGTGAGAGTCCCAATTCAGAAGAATTTATGTTATAACCAAATAAGTGAATTTTGTCTTACCTTTTGTTCGAGTTTAGCTTGTGCTATATCATTTGTTTTCTTTTTCAGTTTGGAAAGAATGGCATCCAGTTCATTCGCTATCCCCTGGATTTTCTGACCAAACTCTTGACTCAATGTTTTGATCTGCTGAGTTTCTCTTTCTTTGGTTTGAATCTGTTAATAATAAGAATTAGATTCAGTAACCAGAGATCCCTCCTCATGAAAGGAAATTAACTTCTATTTAACTTACCTTAATTTAAAAGAAGGTAACAGAACTATATTATGTTGTCATAGTGTGACCACACTTGGATATTGCATTTCACTAAATTATAAAGTCTAAAAGAGGGCTATAGAGCTGTAATACATTTATCTACTATGCTTTACCTGGTCCTGTACAGTTACAAGGGCCAGTCCAACTTCTGCTAAATGAAGAGAGAGCTCAGAAGGCAAAATGGTATAAAGCCCCAAGTACTTATTCTGTTGTTGTTCAGCCATTTTTTCAACAGCCTGGCGATGAGTAGTTACTTCTCCAAGGAGACACTAATGACAGAAAAACAGTATTGTTAAGAACAATGGGAAAAACTCATCTGCCTAAACTTAGCAAAAGCAGATGTTACGTGCAGCTTGCAATAAAGCTAATTGCTTTCAAATTTTTAATTAGTTCATTAAAAAGAATTTTATCTTGGGACTCCCTGGATTCTCATTTATGACTGTCTGTCCAGTTCTCTGTTCCTGTGTGACTACATGGGCATATAGAAAATGTCAAGTTTTCAGCACCTCCAGTGAAATGTTTATTTTATTTTTTTGCTTCCCTCTCCACTTCAAACTGCCAAGATAGAAATGTCCCATTCTGTCCATTTGCATCCAATAGTTCCCCCATATTTTAGATGAGAGGAGAAAAATTACTAATCAACATGCTAGTATGTAAAATTGCACATATACTTATATATATCTTAAATCAGCCCATCAGCTACTTCACGCTTTATGAGTTAATCTAGCGGTTTACTCAAAACTAATGAATATTGTCTAATTTGAATTCATGGTGGTTTTGAACTGACTAATACTCACTAGCAGATTACAATGAAGATAAATATTGTCATTTAGAAATGGACAAACTGATATACCTGCAGCTCCTGAAGTTGAGTATCCATTTCTACATCAGAGCTTAATAAATATTCTTTTGTTTCCTGGATCCAGGACTTCACAACATTAATCTCTGCTTCAACCTCCTCACGCTCCTTCAGCTCCTGTTTCACCATCTTCACGCCTTTTTTCACTTTCTGTTGCATGCTTCAGAAACAAACAAACAATAACTATTTGTGAGGAATGAAGCAATGTCTAAACACATTGTTTTGTCAAAAAATGAAAAATAAAGATAATGATTGATAGCCCCACATTCAGAGTAATAAGAAGTGGAGCAGTGTTGCAACAGACTACTAAAGCAACCCTTAAATTTCTCATGTTCCTTTTTCAGTTCATTCCTTTTAATTAGCAGTTTTATGTATTTCAACATCAAGTGCACAACTCTTTTGGAGAAATGCAAAAGTTTACAATACAGACATACATCTGAGCTCATCACCACAGACTGCCCTTAGTGTCAGTGGAGGAAGCAGGCAATTCTAGGGCATGATTTGGGATGATTCATCATCACTCTAAAATAAACCTCTAATATAGGACAGAAAAACTGCACCTTAGACCTATCTATTTCTCTCCACTGATTAGAGAGTGAGAATTAACTAATTCAAATGCAGATATCTGTAACGTAAAATAACATGAGATAAACTCCACCTCCAATGGGATTTGGGGCAAATCCAATGGGATTTGCGCTGGCAGAATACCTAGGATAAGGCATGGATAAAACATCTAAACATCATTTTTGATCCAGCGACCTATCCCCACACTTCCCCTAAGAAGTGCGCACTTTGCTCAAGAACCTGGATCTCCTGCAAAAAAATAGAATCTTTTTCAGATGATAGGTCTGTGAAAGATCTACAGGAATATTTGTAGCTCTTATGTACATGGCAAGGATCTAACTTTGATATTCCCATATCTGATTCATGTTTATATAACCTCTCATAGCTGAATCATATCTTATTTACATGAGCATGAGATCATCACAGACTATTTCTTAGAAGATGGGAAGAATGGAAATTTAAAAATGCTAATATCTACACATTTTCTACAGGATTTACTATTCTACTGTAATCAGTTATGCATGCACACAATGAACTTTGCACAGGCTAGGCACAGGGTTTACAATTTTTTCATTCTCTTTCTCTCTCTTCCCACTGTAGAGATCTAAGGGTATCTTAGTGAAGTTATGAGGTGGATACAAGTCCTGCAACTTAGCCATGAAACTTCTTGGCTTATATATGACAGGGAAACTTTTTTGATTTAGATAAACACTCATACAACCACAAGGTGAAATGTTAAGATATATTTTGTTTGCATACGCACTAAATTGCTCTGCAAATACCATAAGATACCTGCTTTTGGTACCTAAGTGCTTCCAACAGGGGAAACAAAGGGATAAACTAATTTAAACTTAGGATACAAAAAGACAAAAGGTCACTGTTAATGGTGAGATACAATGGAAGTGTTTAAAATCAGTTATAACTTTAATGTACTTTATACAGCTCTTACAGAAGTTACTATTATTTTGTGAGGCAAAAAGTACATATTCTAAAGTTCATAATCCTGCTGTTGGAAATAAAAAGTAATAGCAAATATGTATTTCAAAATTAATTAAAGATAATTTAAAATTAAATTAATGCTTATTTTAAATATAATAACTAACATTTATTTTAAGCATGGTTATTGTTAACAATTACGAAAATTATACATAAACTCTTATTAATGAAATGTAAGGTACCATTTTTCTAGTAAATCTTTAAAAATATTGCCTTACTTGTGGCATCGATCTTGCATTGCTTTAATTTCTTGCATGACTGGTAGCTCCTCCTGAGATGGAGACTTTATTTCCACATCCTGAAGCATGCTGACAGCATGCTGTTTGAGCAGGCCCAAAGATGACAGCTGGTGCTCCACCTCTAGAAGGAAACTGCTGTGGTAATCCAGGAGTTCCAGGAGCTCTGTCTTGGATGCCTTCTCCACTGAGCTTTCTGGTAAGCGATCTTGCAGCTGATCTATTGCTATGGTAGCTTTCTGAATCTATGGGGAGAGATGCAGTCTTAAAAATAATGAAATTAAAAGGCAACTAGTACAACTGATACCAAAAGTGCAGTTGTGGTACAGGGTTTGTGCAGCATTCTTGAAAGCAGATATAAATCTATGCCCTAATGGGCTAGATCTACCCAGCTCTTCACAGTGGATTAGGACTTGCTAAGGAACTTTTTCTGCCAATAGATGAGTGGCTTCTCATATTTTTTACCATTTATTATGTTTACCGCCTTAGACCTAGAGCTCTACCCCAGGGCAGACCTGTATTAGGCAGAAGTCATACATTTAACAAAAAGATTATCCCCATTCCCAGAGGATCTGACATCTAAGCATAAAATAATGGACAACAACAGATTAAAAGAGTCAACTAAAGGATATTAGGGGGAAAAAAAAAACAAGTGATTGGTGAGCAGTGACAGGCAGTACCACTGCCTAAACTTAGAAATAGGAACCTCATACTCTTCGGGGCTGGGGGGAAGAATGGGAAAAAAAAAAAACAAAAAACATAAGGTAAACATAGAGGAGAAGATTCTGAAGAACAACCAAAAACCCAAATAACTCTATATTTACTATACATATATGCATGTAGAAGAACTGTGTAAACTTTGAAGCCAGTGGTTCTAAACCTAGGTCTTCTATGACTGTTTTTTTCTATGACCTGAAAGAAATCAGTTATTCCTGCTATCAGCTTTCTCTACCATAAGATGATTAATAAGGCGGTACAGTGAGTGAAAATCTACGCACAGTTAACAAATGTTGATTTACCAAGACCAGAAGTTACCTTATCATTAAAGTCCTTCCATTCCTGCACTGCATCTTCCAAAATTTTCTCTTGTTCTTGGGCTACATTCCGGAGTCGTGTCCAGCGCTGCCAAACTGTTGTCATGGATCTACTTATAGTTGCCTTACTGGAATCATTGCTAACTTTTTCCAGCTGTGAAGCCTTTTCTTCTAGGGCTGTGATCTTCTCGTGGAAAGAATTCACCACTGACACAAGAGTCTGAAAAAGCAAAAATAACCACTGTTTGTCTCTTCAACAACACAACTCATAACTATTCAACACATTTGCAGACAGATGAGCCACTTCCATTCACGGCAGATAAAGAGGAGGTACTCTATAAAATGGTTAGGTATCGTTTACAATGTATTAGCTACAGCTACTTGAAAGACCTTCTCCAAAAAGCAACTCTCTGGAAGCAGCAGCAATCTGGTGTAAACGGATTTTCTCTTGCTTGCTAGCCCCTCAAAAGGGATGGAAATAAGTATTCAAGACGATTCTCATAGCAAAGACTGACTTATCAGAGTCTAAAAATGAAAGAAGCAATTCAGGTGTTTAAGCATACATTTATGTCATATTTATCTTTAATGCCATTTTAGATATCCAAGAGAACCAGAATATTCTCATGAAGCTGGCAGACATGACATTACTCTTAGGGGACATTCCTGCCTTCACAGAGACACAGCTGAAGACCAGGCAGGATGTCTGAAGTGTCACAAACTGCCTATATTAAGGCAACTGATTAGCACCCTAAATACTAGAGGGGAAATTTTTTTAAGTTACTTTTCTTTCATTTAGACTACGTAAGAGTTAATATTAAACCTCAATCCTTTCTGTCCTAGTAAAACTACTCCATGTGATCCAAAGCAGATCTATTGATCTGTGTTTCTTGTAGGGTACACAATTTTGGGGCTTATGCACCCAAGGCTTTTACAAACCTCCTGGTTCCTTCTACTTCTCTACAGTCATAGGTACACAGAGAGACATTAAGCTAAAATGTGATTAAAAATATCTGTCTCAGTCACCCTACTAATAAAATGTGTGTTCTGCATAACACAAAGCGTAACTGTATCATAGCGCACCAAGAGAAGTGCTACTAGAAAAGATCTAAAAACTCAAATTCAGGTTGCCACAGGTCAGGACCTATATAACATACACTTATCTTCACTGAAAGTAAAGGATTTAATATAATTTTCTGTACCTTACCTTATGTGTTAGCAATTTCTCTTCTGCTTTATGCGAAGAAGCAGCTTTAGCTACTGAGAATTCAGATAATTTTTTCTCAGCCTCATTCATCACTTCAATAACCTTCTGTCTTGCCATCTGGTACTCCTGCCACTCAGAAGTACACCTTAAACAAATATAGTTCCAGAAATAACAATTTAATGCAATACAAAGCCATGTCAAAATCAGGAATATTATTGCACTTTGTTTTCAATGTAACTCCTTAGTTTTGCTGTTACACAGTGTTTTCCAAGAAAAAGAAAGATTATTGGGAAAAAGCATATACTCCTGATTTTCAGCTGTGCCTTACAGACACAGCTTGGCATTTAATAACCCTTGTTTGATTTTTCCTCAGTGACTTTGCCTAGATTGTGTTTTAAACCCACCCAAACTTTTGGAATTCAGAACATTCAGGAATAATAAGTGACACAGTTATGCTGGTTAAAAAGTTATATCCTTTTAGTTCGAATTATCTGCTTCAACTTAATGTGTTTCTGTGTAGGTCTCATGCCAGGTGAAATAAGGGACAGTCATTCCCTTACTCTTGTTCTTGGTGCAGTTCCAAGCTATATATAATATTATCATAGCTTCCTCATGATCACACATCTAGTTAGTCAGTATAATCTCTTTCTTTCATCACCAACAAGGTGATCTTAAAATGAGAGGGAAACCAAACCAAAACTTGAATATACCTTTGCAACTGCTCTTGCTGGCTTTTGGCTTCCTGCTTTGTCCCTTTGGCCTTTTCCTCCAATGCAGCTACATTCTGCATCAGCTGCTCTCTTGCGGTGGCTTGCATAAAGGGCTCTATGTCAGACACAAGGCCCTGTAACTCCTTCAAATGATTATTGAACTGACTTTCTGTGCTGAAAAATTCAACGTGGTGCCTTAGGTTCTCCTCAGAGTTCTCAACATCAAGACCATTTCTTGTTAAATGCAGAAATTCCTGAGCATCTTCAAGCCAGTCATTTGCTATCTGCATCACTTGGCAGTATCTTTGGCAGAGGCTATATAATTTATTTAAGGTAGCCTGAAATAAAAGTGAAAATTATACAGAGGGTCACAGACAAAATTAACAGCAGTAACAATATAATCTTCTGAGAGTCTCGATTTTGCCCATGCTTGCTTTCTTTTCCCTTTATTTTATCTAAAATGCAGGTCCAGAGAGACTATGTGGAAGTAGGTTTTGACTGAGTTTGCACTTTGCACTTCTATATGCAGGTACAGATGCACACTATGGAAGCCTTTTCCCCCTCCCCCAAAAGCCACATCAGGACCAGGCCACAATCTAAGTCATGAAAAAAACCAAACAACAGGATTATTAAAATCAATCTTTTCATTATGATTACAAACATCAAGGCACAGAGCCATCTTTCTCAGCTTTGTGAGAGAGAAACTAATGATGCTTAGGGTGCACTAACCTGCCTCATGTGTATAGCTTCTTGAACTTCACCATCAAGTTCTGTCAGCTCAGCAAGAGTGTTTTCCAGGTCAGCAGGTATCAGCTCCTTTGCTTTCATATATCTCTCTTTCTCTTTATTGCTCAGTGCATTCATTATTCTCAGGCTTGACTGTACTTCTTCCTGATTTATCTGAACCTTTCGGATTTCTTCTTGGATGCTTTGCAGTTTGAGGTCCAAACTTAATGTTCCATTAAGTTCTGCTTTCACCCATCTTAACCAGTCAAGCGAACGGCAGATTTCTGTCTGGAAGTCTATGCTTTGCACAAGTCTATTTTCACAATCCATCACAGTGTCACCAATGGCAGCATGTAAAGACTTTAGTTTCTCTTGCCAAGACTGCACCTGGTGATTTGCTGCCTGACAGGCAGATGAGTCAAGCTGAGGAGAAAAGGCTTCTAGATGTTCGGTTATTCGCTTTAGAAGATTCTCTGAGTCTTGCAAGCTGCCCACCAGCGAATGGTATATTTTCAACTTTTCTTCTATTGGGAGTGTTTCTTCATTTACCTTAATCTGCTCCTTCTTCACTGCATCTAGTTGTGCCTCAAACTGCATACACATTTTCTCATGTTCCTGGCATGCTTCTATCGTGTCTTCCAACAGGTTGATTTTCTGTTCTATTTGCCTCTTCAACTTGTGATATAGCGTGACAAGTTTTAACATCTCATCTGGTTGCCATGGCTGGCCAGTGCTTCGAAAGGCCTCCTTCTTCTGGTTTAGTTCATCCACTGCTGCACTCAGGCTCATCACTTCACCTAAGAGATCTCTGTAGGCCTGCCGGAGTGACACAGCTTCTTTGGCTAAAACAGCAGCTGGAGCCTTCTCCATGTTAATAAACTGATCTTCTAGTTCAGTCAGAGCTTTACTTGTCAACTCAATCAAAGAAGCATACTCTTTTCTGGCATAAATTGCTTCCTGAACCTTATATATTTTTTCTTTTGCCAAAGCAGTGACAATATTGAATTGCTGAGGGAGGATGTTAAGTTTTTCGTCCAAATAAGAATGATCTACTTCATTAAGTGATGGTAGGATTTCTTGGCCATCTCTTTGCAGTGCAAGTAACAGATTTTCATATTCTGGAGATTGCTCAAGAATCTGTTGATATTTTGCCAACTGGCTGTATAGTTCAGAGTCAGAATTCATTACATTGACTTCTGGGAATGTGACAATATCAGCTTGTTTCAGCCAATGGCAAGCTTTATCCAAGTCTTCTTTGAAATATTTCCTGGAAACTAAATTTTTCTCCAGTTCTAACAATCTCTGGTTACACTTTTGTAAAACAGTATCATAGACATTCTGTAGTTCTTGCAGTTTACCTAACACTTCACTCTTTTCTTGTTCTGGTGCTTCTTTCATTAAATCCCTTCCTTGAGCCCACAACCCCATGACTTCATTTTGATAGGCTTTCAAGTTAGCCTGGACATTCTTACAGGTCCTGATCTGTTTGTTGACATCTTCTGGCAACAGACAAATGTGTTCTGGAAATGTTACCTTCTTCTCATGCTGTTGAATTTGATTTGTAGCCTGAAAGACTGCCATGAGAAACTGGGTCTTTTCAGATAGTGCTTTATTCAGGTGTTTTCTCCTCTGGCCAACCAGATCGCTGAGACAATCTACGTGGTGCTGTGCATCAGAAAGGGCTTTCTGCAGCTCCTGCCTTTCATTGAGCCCAAGGTTGGTCATCACCCTGTCAGCATCCTTCACAAGCATCTTCAGAACAAGCTGTTTGGCTTCAAGCTCACCACAAATGGTAAGATGATCCATGAGAAGACTCTGAGCCAAATCTGGAGGAGGACTCTGTTTAAGGGCCTCTGACATACTAGGCTGCTGCTCCTCTGCCCATTCCATTAGTTCCTGAAATTTGGAATGCACCAAACTGAGTTCTTCTAAGGTTGAAACAGAAACTTGAATTTTCCTTTTGACAAGGTCCTCTAGCTGAGTCCAACGTTGCTCGAAATGACCAAATTGCTCCTTTACTAATTCTTTGTCATCAAGATTCAGATGTTCTATCATCTTCTGTTTCTGATCTTTCAAATCCTCCAGAGCAAATCTCCTTTCCTGTAGTGCCAGTGCTAATTTTTGCAAAGCTTCAAGGTGCACATTTGTACTTTCAGCATCAGATCTGTTACCAAAATGGACAGGACATAAATGAACTACTAGATCCTATCTGAAGACAGACTTTGAAAAGAGGTCAGGAAGCATTATAAGCCCCCTATACATTGAAATCAATATAAATAACTATAGTTTTCAGATTATTTTGAAGGTACCAGTCTTGAATATTAATGAAAAAGTTTAACATTTTTATTCCTCTCCCTTTCATCTGCAATATAGTCATCAGTCTAAACATGCAAATTAACGTGAATACTACAGAGCATCCTGGTTGTATTGCACAACAACAAGTACTGAGGTTGAAATGACTCTTGTTCCATGACAGTGATAGCAGCAGTAATACTGTGAAAATTTCACACACAACTGGTGTGTTTATGCTATACAAAACAGCTTCAACAATTTAGCAGCAGCAACTAAGCTCTAATATAATAATCTACTAGATATAAAACACATAGGAAGCACAGATGAAAGAGCTCAAATAAAATAGCCCAAATTCCTGAAATATCAGAAAATGTAGAAATATCAGAAATGTCTTTAGACAAACACGTAGGCTCTGTCTTCTCAAACTCTCCTTATTTCAATACAAGTAATTATCCTATAATAAATAAGGGAGGTTTGCTTTTGATTAAGCATAAAAAAAAGGGATATTTAGTGGATTCAACTAAGATACACTTTGTAGACAGCTCTTTCAGCCTACATCAGCTTTGTGCATGCTAGTCCTGTTTTACCTAGCCAGGTTGTCCCATTCTTTTGTGAGCTTTTCCAAGAAAACTTCAACTACATTCATGCGATCATGGTAATCCCTTGTCCTCTGCAGATCCTCCTCTCTCTGTATGAGCAAACTGTGTGCCTGAAGGCAGAGGTCCAGCCACTGGTTGCTCAGTTCTCCTATTTCCTTGTGTTCAGGTGATTCCTGTCCTTGGGTTAGTTTGTTCATCTTCTCAGTCACAGAGGTAAGAGCTGACTGCTTAGACTGCAACTTCTGATTGAATTCCTGAAAAAGATACCAGTCAAAACTAATACTCAAAATTATAAGATGGAATTTTAATAAAAACTCTGAAATAAATAAATTGTGTAAGGACTAATTATCTGCCAAGGCAAATGCTTGTGAAGACATAAATTAGAAGAACTGCGTTCTCCTCTCCCCAATCTTCCTCCCCATCTTCTCAGGCAAGGACAGGTTGGTTATAGATGTGAAGGCAAACCAGAGCACTTTCCAAGTGCCAGTGATGAACAGAAATCATTACCAAGTCACAACTTTTTTTCCAGGCTTCTGGATTAGCACAGCTCCCACCACACACTGAAACATGCAAGACAGTCTGAGTCTCATGAGAATTCATTTTACCGATACTGTTTTTAGCTTGTTTTTTAACTTTTCCATTAGAGACTAAAAATAGGAAGCAGGGTCCATGAGTCAGTAAGCCCCCATATCCATATTCTGTTTTGCTCCTCTTCTATAATAGCAGCCATTATCACTGTCATTATTGAAACAAAGCCAATGACTATCTAGGCATGATTGCAATTTGAGTTAATAAAAAGCAGTAAATAGAAGAGTCCATCAGCATACACATATCTTACCAAATAAGAAGTCACAGAGAACCCAAAAAAAAGAATATACAGTATACTGACAACTAAAACTAACCAAATCTTTTTCAGCACTTACACACTGTCTGTGGTTAATATAATATTTTTCCCAATTTCTAGTTCCAGTAGCTGTAACTGAATAACCTCCAGGACTTTGCTGGGTTAGCGTGTTTTCACTGAGGGCTGCTAGAGATTCTGAAGACGAGACGCTACTGCCCAGCTCTGCCTCATTCCTCTTTGTGACTGCTTCAAATAGAGCTACACATCTTCCTTTAACAGGGAAAATATGCATTTTTTACTTTAGGAAAAAATACACATTGTGCCACATCTGACAGCTCTGCCTGCCTTTCATAATAATAAAATTTCTGACTGAAACAGTGAAGAAATACAGACTTCTTCCTGGAATCTAATGATAGCTAGTCTAACATGTTTCAGTCTACTCTACATTGTGCTGAGGTATCTTCAAAGGCTATACTTTGTTCAAACACTTGGGTAGGACAGAAACAAAGAGGAAGTGCTGTTTACTTTTCACGTAACTCCTGGCACATCAGAAAAGGGACACAAGCAATCTAGACCAAAAATGCAAAATCCAAGCATTTAATAATTTAATGAAGAAATAATTTGTTTTTCTGTTCCTTCTTGTTACTTTACTGATATTTGTGATGTGTGCAGAATGGCCATGAAAGTTCTCTCTTCTGTAATGAATAAGATTGAGTGAAGATCTGAAGACATTTGTCTCATTATTTAGGATAAATTAAATCAGGTTTCTGTCATACCTATTCTCCAGTGTTTTTCATAGTCCAGCAACTTTGAATAGTTCTCTAGATTAATTTTGAAATAGATCTAAATAATCTAGAAGTATTGAAATCAAAGAACCTAGAAAGCATGAGCTGAAGATCTCATCTTCAAGTCTACTGTGAGCAGCAATTAGCCTATTAAATAAAAAAGTACATCAGAACAGTAGGCTGAAAATTGTCTACTGTTAAAAAAACAAAGCCAGAAAAATATTCAAGTACGATGTTTTGCTCTCTGTGTCACCCTGTAGCATCAATAAGAAAACACTCTTTCTTCTGTCTTCTCTGCTTTTTCTCAGAACACATTATCAGTTATATGCACATACCGCATATAGCATGAACTCTAGTGATATCAGCCACAGGATGAAGTTCCTCCTTACCTTCTGTTCTTAACTCAAAGTCTCCTTACCTTAACCTGGAGTACCATGTTCTGAGCAATGTTTAGCTCCAACTCGGCTCGTCTCCTTTTCAAATTCTGTACTTGTTGATCTGCATCCTGGAAATATATCCATAGCTCAGCCTTTATTTGTTTGATCTCTTCCCAACCTTGAGCCAAATACTGTGAGTTCATTATCTGTTGCTCAATCTAGAGGAAAAGAAAGGGAGCAGGAATACTTTAATGCATCTATTTTAGGAGAATGTAGGATGAATACCATTCTTCCTCTGAGCACAATAGTGTACAAAAGTAAATTTCTGCACCAGATTCTGAAGGGGCTAATATGTTCCACAAAAAGAGTCTTCATCTTCAGAAATCATAGAAATCAGACCTGTCAAGGGAAATCTGGGGAAAATAATATTATAATTCACTCTGGAAAGCAGCAAGTATATCTACAAGTGCATGTATTTCAAAGTATTCTCAGTCTTCTGTTAAAGCTTAATTTAATTATATAATTTAGTTTATTGCATGCCAAAAATATTGCCGGACTGTACCCTACATGCCCTCACAATGACCAAACAAAAGCTTAAACCAAACACTTTCATCTAATGTACTTAATTATTTTGCCTATATGCTTCTGGTAATACGCCAATAAGAAGAATGCTTGCCAGATCTGAGCCCATCAATCACATTAAACCAATAGTCACACAGCTTCTTTTGCTTCAAATACAGCAGTAAGTCGCCTTTAAGGTTTAGACACACAACCAGCTTAATATATCTCAGAACTGGTGTCACAGCCAGGGCTTCAGATACTTATACCACGGGACCCACTTTGAGAAACCTGGTCTCCTGAGGGCTGACAGGGTCCATCTCTTAGAGAAGGGGGGGACCACTTTTGGCTACAGGCTTGCCAATCTAGTAAAGAGGGCTTTAAACTAGCATTGCTGGGGAAAGGGGATCCTCAATCCATCCCACTTCAAGGCCAGTGCCAGTAATTGATACCCTGGGCCTGAAGAAGGATCACAGGCCAGCAAGAGAGCACCCAAAGTGCAGATAATGGCATTCCAGCCAGTAAGTCAGCTTCAATGGGGGCCCCAGCTTAAATGCCTCTATGCAAATGCACAGAGCATGGGGAATAAACAAGAGGGGTTAGAGATGTGCACACACAAACAGGGCTATGCTGTTATTGGCACCATGGAGATGTGGTGGGATGGCTCCTACAACTGAAGTGTTTGATTAGATGGATACAAGCTCTTTAGAAAAGTCAGGCAGAGGAGAAAAGGAGGGGGTGTTGCCCTCTACATCAATCATCAGATGGAGTCCATGGAGCTTGGCCTGGGGATGGATGAGGAGCTGACTGAGTGCTTTCGAGTCAGCGTTAAAAGGAAGGTTGAGGAGAGTGCTATCA
>JAVSBS010008711.1:24588-34837 GCA_033124195.1 Coracias cyanogaster
TGGAGCTTGGCCTGGGGATGGATGAGGAGCTGACTGAGAGCTTACGAGTCAGCGTTAAAAGGAAGGTTGAGGAGAGTGCTATCATAGTGGGAGTCTGCTACAGGCCACCTGACCAGGAAGACTGAGCGGAGGAGGCCCTCTATAGACATATAGGAGTGGCTTAGCATTCACAAGCCCTGGTACTCATGGGGGATCTCAATCATTCTGATAACTGTTGGAATGAAGGCACAGCAGGATATCAGCAATCCAGGAGGTTCCTAGAATGCATTGATGACAATTTCCTGTCCAAGTGGTAGAGGAACCAACAAGAAAAGGTGCAATGCAGGACCTTGTTCTCACAAACAAGGAGGGGCTAGTGAGGAATGTGAAGCTCAAGAGCAGTCTCGGCTGCACTGACCACAAAATGATGGAATTCGAGATCCTTAGGAAAACAAGGAGGGCACACAGCAAGCTCACTACCCTGGACTTCAGGAGAGCAGACTTTGACCTCTTCAGGAATCTGCTTGGTGGAGTACCATGGGATAAACCGCTGGAGAGGAGAGGGACCCAAGAAAGCTGGTCAATATTCAAGGGCAACCTCCTACAAGCCCAGGAACAATGCATCCCAAACAAGAGGAAGGTAGGCAAGAATGCGAGGAGGCCTGAATGGATGAACAAGGAGCTCCTGGACACCCTTAGATGCAAAGAGAAAATCTACAGAGAGCGGAAGCAAGGACAGGTAGCCGAGGAGGAACACTGCGAAGTTGTCCGAGCAGCCAGGGACCAGGTCATGAGGGATGTGGAAAAGGCTGAGGTACACAAAAACTTCTTTGCATCAGTCTTCACTGGCAAGGTCTCTAGCCACACAGCCCAAGTTGCAGAAGGCAAAGGAAGGGACTGGGAGAAGGAATAGCTGCCAACTTCAAGTGAAGATCTGGTTTGAGGCCATCTAAAGACCCTGAAGGTGTACAAGTCTATGGGAACTGATGAGATCCATCCACGAGTCCTGAGGGAACTGGCGGATGAAATTGCTAAGCCACTTTCAATCATCTCTGAAAAGTCATGGTAGTCTGGTGAAGTTCCCACTGACTGGAAAAGGGGAAACATAATCCCCATTTTCAAAAAAGGAAGACCCGGGAAACTACAGGCCAGTCAGTCTCACCTCTGTGCCTGGCAAGATCATGGAGCAGATCCTCCTGACGGCTCTGACAAGGCACATGGAAAATGAGGAGGTGAACAGTGGCAACCAACATGGCTTCATCAATCAGAAGCCATGCCTGAAAAATCTGGTGACCTTTTACAATGCAGTTACAGCACTGGTGGATAAGGGAAGAGCAACATCATCTACCTGGACTTCTGCAAAGCGTTCAACACGCTTTTGTTCCACAGGACATTCTGGTCTCTAATCTGGAGAGACATGGGTTGATGGATGGACCACTTGGTGGATGAAGAATTGGCTGGATGGCTGCACTTAAAGAAATGTCGTCAATGGCTCCATGTCCAAGGGGAGACCAGTGAAGAGCAGTGTTCCTCAGAGATCAGTATTGGGAGCGGTGCTATTTAACATCTTTGTCAGTGTAATGGACAGCGGGCCTGAGTGCACCCTCAGCAAGTTTGTGGATGACACCAAGCTGTGTGGTGCGTCAACACGCTGGAGGGAAGGGACGCCATCTAGAGGGACCTTGACAGGCTTGAGAGGTGGGCCCACGCCAACCTCAAGAAGTTCAACAAGGCCAAGGGCAAGGTCCTGCACCTGGTTGGAGCAATCCCAAGCACAAACACAGGCTGGACAGAGTATGTCGATTATAATAAATATATTAGTATATCCTAAGAGGAAAATCAGTCTACTGTTGAATAAATAACAACAGTAAAATGTGTAAGCTTTCATAAAATATAGAGAATAGATTTAATTGTGTTTATGAAAAGAAATAAGTTGGATCAGGTTGTCTTGCACAGAATATTTGTGTGGCCTTAGACCAAGATCTTGTAACCTTTGTCATGTGTCTGTATTCCTACAAGGAGACCAATGTGCAAATGTAATTTAAAAAAAAAATAAAATAAAACCAGATTAAAAAAGAGAAAACTATTTCTAAAAGAAATACTTAAGATGAAAGTAAGTAGACATTTCTTTAAGCCATTACCCAATATGACCTTTTTAAAAGAGGATACATCAAGGGAATTAAAGCTCTCAATAGGATTAAAAGTGGGTTGATGTTATCTTGTACCGTTTGTTTTGTTTGCTGAATATCTGTTGCTGTACTCTTCACTGTGGTGTCTGACAGATCACACATGGAGCACAGAAGATCCAAGTATGTATTGGCCTGCTCCTGCAGAGCCCGGAAATGTTTTACCTGGGGAAAGACCATCCTCAAATAAACTCTGAAACTCTGGAAATGATCTCTTATTTTATTACAATCATGCATGTTAGTATTTTTACTTTAGCTTATTATTTCTAGAATATTAAACATAGGCATACACTATTTTAAGTAAGGCTGGCTGACCTGTCATAATTATGGAAAAGATTAACTCAAAAACTCGACTACCATCCAATTATCAAAGTGTTTAGTGACATATGCATTATCTAGCTTATTTCTTCATATATAAAGCATTGGATAGATACACAGTTTCAACCAGGTGACAAACATTCTCAAGGTGAATGGAAAACAGAGCTTTATCCGATTATTGAAGTGTAATGTTCCTATGCCTATAAAATTCTCTGGTGTCTGGTAGGTCATGGGGCACCCAGCCCACTGGCACAATACACTTTCCTACACCTTCTAAAACCCTCCCAATGTCCCAAATATCTACAATTGCCAAAATCAGACAACATGACTTTGTTGAGGGTTCTTGCTCTCAATACTGCCTGTAGGAGCTCATCTCTCCTTATCAAGAGTTTCCTCATCCCAAAATAAAATTACGATATTAGTGTTGACAGCAAAGCAATAACATACCTCCTAGAGTCCCAGGGAGGAAGGGTGAGTGTCCAGTGTTAGGTCCTTGCAGTCAAAAAGTTGAACAGAAGAGCAGTGTGCCCTTGTGGCAACCCCAGATTACTGTATTAGCACAAATGCAGAGAGCAAGCTCTGGAAAGCAATTATTCTCCTGTACTTATACTTGTCAGGCTGTCCCTGGTGTATCTGGCCCAATTTTCCTCTTCCCTCCCTGATGAGATATTGAAAAGCTGGTGCAAGTCCAGCAAAGGGCTGGGTGATATGCAGCTGTAGTGCATGGCATTTAGCCAGGTCTGAAGGAACCGGGTTTGTTCAGCCTGGAGAAAAGAGGCTAATAAAAAAATTATCTGAAAAACATTCAGAAGCCTTCTCCCTTGCTCAAGAGCTGCATGTAAGCTCAGTCCCTCACCCACCTATGGACCTAACTATAGATGCACCTGTGCCTCGCTGATCCTCCTGGCCTTGCCTCGCTACTCTGACTTGGTACTGGCCTCATCTCTACAGACTTGCCTGGTGTTCACCAGATGGTGGCTGACACCAGGGGGACTGCTCTTCTCACCTGCATGCTGCAGTTGTGCACATCATTGGGAAGGTGCTGCCCTGCTGGACCCACGCTCACTTTCAGTTCCTGCAGCTCCACTGTCATCCCCTGCTCCTCCTGCCCTTGCAGAGCTGCCATCTGTACTGTTTAAAGGTCTCTACAAAGCCACATGGTGGTTAAGACAGCCCTGAATTCCAGAAGTTTTAGCACCATAACTGTTTAATTTGAAAACAAGGTACATATCCAATGTAAAATACATTAAGTTACTAAAGAAAAATCAAGAAGCAAAGAAACCATTCGTGATGGCTAATGTGGGCTAGAGGTCATTCTATGCTCTTACACTGAAATATTGTTTTAATTGCCTGATAACAGACTCTGTGTCCATGGTACTATGAAATCAGGTCTAATACAGGAACATGAGCAGACAGACGGGCAATTGGACAATCAGAAAGACACAACCTCTGTGCTAAACATTTGTGAAGCATCTGAGTAAGTTTATCTATTCAGCCAACTTTTTTCAGGTAACAAATTTCTAAGCATTAAGCAGAACTAGCAAAAGCCCTGTGTGTTTTTCCACCTGCAGTTATTTTTCACTCAAGGTATTCCTTTTGGAGCTGTGAATACTACACAGCCATTTGAGAAAGTCAGAGAGAGTATCTAATTTCTATTAATACAAAGCTCTTACCTGAACTCACCTTATTAGGGATAACTAAGCATTTTCAAGTGCTGAACTTTTACCTGTTTAACTGCATCTGCCAGGCTGAAAGGTGGCCAGGTAGCTGGCTTTAGCTCTGACTGTACTGTAGACAGCCAAGTCTGGCACTGTTGTAGGGTATCCTGATGATTAACATGCTTCTGGAGCTCATGTTCTAAACTTTGGTACACCTAAAATAAACATTTTTGTAAGGTCATTGCATTTTCAAGCACCATTATTGTCCCTCTTTGCCCACCCTGAAAACTGCAGATAAAAAAAGAATTATTAAAACAGTGTTTATTTTAGCATTTTGGACAATATCTAAGGCACAGCTTCTGGAAAGAAAAAATAAAGATACAGAAATAAAAGACAATGCTCTTCATTTGCATTCTTGTTCAACATTTTACCACTGATCTAGTATGACCATTTTATCTACCTCTACAAATCTTACTAGCTACAAAGTCTACTTTTGGGGGTTTTGTTTGATTTTGTTGGTTTTCTCTAGATTATGCTGGCTTGATCTCCTAATCGGATTAACAGAATGACCCAGCTAACCCTTCTTAACTGTATATTCTGGTTTTACTAAGAGAGATAGTATTTCCTAGCACATAAGTACATAGTTAAGTATGTATGTTTGCAAAGTACAGATAGTGTGTAGTTTGCTCCCTTGTTTTTGAAGTAGGAATAGTTCTAATTTCTTTGCTGCAGCTGCTCAAAAGCTAGTGCAACAGGTAGGTAGTGAAGGTGTGGAGAGATTAAGGTAAGAATTGGTAGGCAGCATTTTTTGCTGCTTGCAAGGCAACATTTGGATCACATGGAATCCAGCTGTAGCACAGTAATAATGAAGTGCTACATTAGTAACTCGTAGGATCAATTTAAATGGAAACAGTAGAAAGAGTTTTACACCATTAAGAAGCAAGGATTTACAGAAATATTAATGTGTGTTATTCTTAAATGGCATAAAAACATTTCTGAAACAAAACTTACTCTTTGGGCTGTGCTACATATGGCAGAATAGCTGTCCTTTGTCCCCTGAAGATGGCTTTGTATGTTTTGCTTAAATTTTGCTTGAAGATGTTCCGTGCATTGGTTGATCAAGTAATCACCTTTACTCTTAAGGTTGTTCAAACGATCTTCAAATCCTGCAATTTCTTCCATGATAGCCTAAGAAATAGATTAAATATTTTTTAAGAAACATTTTAAACTTAAAACATGCTTTGCATCACAGATTTTTAGATAGGATGTTTTCTTGTTTGTCCTTAAACATTCACTTTCATATTTGGAAAAAAGTTTTTAGACAACATGAATAGTCAAGCTATTAGTGTATATATTCATCGTAAAATCATTGTCAAAAGTCTGTACATAGATATCCCACAGAAATATCAGTACACTCTCATAACATGTAAACATTATAAGCCCCAAGACCATCCTTAATCTTTCTTTGATGCATGCCCCCCAGGGATCCACCACCTTCTCTCATTTAGTAATGAGGACTAAATTCCATAAGCTTTTCCACCGTAGACAGTTCTTTCCATTGACTTTTGTGAAGCCAAATCTTTATCTAAGGAGGTTACTTAAAGAGTAACACACTACTCACAATGAGTTAGAAGATTTCAATATTTGCCTTTGGAATCTCAGTTTCAGGAAGCAGTGGGGAGGGTTGGATTTTGCTTTCTTTTATCTTCTAGAAAGCATCAGTTACCAATGCAGTGAATGATTATTGTTAATAGTAACCACAACAATATCTTGAATAAAAGCAATGGAGGCAATGTCAAAGCTCATAGAGGGGGAAGAAAAAATTATATATATACATATTTGAAAATGTAAAGTATTTTTTTTATCCCTAAAAGTGTCAGAGCAAAAAATGCCTTAGGAGTAAAATGACCCTCATATGCTTTTTGTGGTCTATTTCCTGGGACATCTTAGCAAAACTCTGACACAGAATTCAGATCAGTGTGCAACAAAGCTCTTGTGCAGATGCAGTCTCATGTAAGAAACAGTTCTAACAACAAGGTAGATTTGTTAACTGCAGTAATGCCACTGATGTTTACTTACACAGCAGTAAAACAGGTGAATGACAAACAACTAGAACTCTAGCATGGAGACAAAGTGAAGAAGAAAAATTGTGTTTTATCAGACAAAGAAAATTTACCCAATAGCAAACCCACCTTGTGATTAGCTAGCTGCTGAGTGATCATTTCAAGACTCTTACTCTCCATGAGGTCAGGGCTGACCAGCCTGCTGGACATATGCAATAACCATTTCTCCCCTTCTTGCAAATCACTATTGTAATCCTCGTGTTCTTTTACTCTCACCTCTAAGGTTTCAACATATGCCTGCAGGTCCACAATAACCAAAATTAAATATTCAGGAAATTACAATAATTAAAAACAAACAGAAAACCCCGAACTAAACCAAAACCCCAGATCACCAAGAGCTTGAAATCATAGTAAGAGAGTTATGTTCTAAATATCTATTCCTCTGAAGGGCTCACACATGATTGACTAGTAAGGAAGACATCAAAGGGATTATTTGTGTGAATAAACTGTGTGCTACTGAGCAGTATTTTCACCCCAGGTGAAATAACTATACTTTGAAGACTGACGAAAACACTGAGGATCTCCTTACTTTATGAAGAGGAACACTGTCAGCTTGACATTAAGTTCACTTAGAAACAGTTATTAAATGCTCTTTGAAACACTGCACATGACCTACCAAATGTTATAGTTGGGTCCCTGCTGCTTACAGCTTTTGTATGTACATATTGCCTGTGATTGTGGTAGGCAAATAAAGAATGTACATGTTAAGTTAAAATGCATTTACTCTTTTTAAGAAAGATTTTTCATAAGCTTCTGTACGTTTAAGTCATCAACATTACATCTAGTGCAACAGATACACTTTTTGTGGTACAGATCAGAGGAATGACTGCGAACTAAAAATCATCTGTGAAAAAAAAAATCTGCTATTGGTGGATGGATTGGCAATTAAAAAGTACTTAGGTCAAACATAAGTACTAACATGGTTTGCAGAGCTTATCCTTGTTAGGAGTATAACCTATTAAAAGCTTTAGGAATAATCATACTTTAGGACGTATTTAGAAGTATTAGATCTCGCAAAGTACTACATACATGTGGACTAACAAATCAATGTTAGTTAATAATGCCCTTTGCTGAATTAAATTATAGGCATCCTGCAGTTCATTTTCTCCAGTGACTTCCATTCAACAACTAAACTACATTAAACAGGATGTGTGTGAGATCTAGTAGAAACAAGAGACAAAGTGGTATAATGTAAGGGCATCTGTCCCTTCAAGAAATAATGCGTTTAGAAGTCTATTCAAAGTAATTCAAAATAGTAATAATAGTACAAACTAATCACTGATACATTTCCCCTTAGAGCTACAAGGACTTCATCTGCCATACTCAACCTAGTTAGATTTATTTAGGTAAAAGTTATTTGCATATTTAAGAATCCGCCCCCCCGCTCAGCTGCCCCCTCCTCCTACCTCCTCCCTGCCCCAAAGTAATTAAATCTAACTAGCTCTGCGTACAGGGTGTCACATGACAGCATGAAACAAATAGTCAACCTCTTAAAGAGAGGAAAAAATATTGCAAATTGAAAGCACTTAGAATTTTCTAACTGACTTTCTACCTTTGTTGTGCTGCAGAGTTCCTGGTAGTTGCTCTGAAGGTCTTGAATGTTCTTCTTTAGAGTCACATCATTCACCAGCTCAAAAAGTGCTTCTCCCTTTTCAATCACCGATTTTATTGACGGCTCATGGGACAGAACAGTCTGCTGTATGGACTACAATGCAAGCAGGAATTAAAATATATCTATTGAACACTGAAGATCTATTTCACTAACTTTCCTTTGATCTGAAGCACAGCCTTCTATCACGGTACATATCACCCCTTCCAGATGAGAAGAGCTTTGCTACCAGTACAGGACTATGTTCCATAGCCATGCCTTGAGACAACAACTTTATAGGCATGTAACAGCAATCACTCCTTTTCTGCGTGGCTAGTAGCACAGCTGATAATCTGGAGCTGGTGAAGGAAAAGGAGTTAATGTGTGAAGGGGTAAGTGCGAGGGATAAAACTTGCTCAGAGGAACAAACTCTGCAGAGAGGTGGGAAAGTTATCACCAAAGCCATCCCCTTAATGAGACACTATGCAGACAAGTGCATAATGCTGTACTCTCAAGAGTATGCAATCTGATCTGTTATGTCATTGTGCCACTGGCTCAGACAACATGGCACATGCCAGCATCTATCAAATGACAGTGAGATACCAGCTCCCCAAAAGTGTAGAAAGCAAGCACACAGCTATGACTTTTGAGTATTGAAGCTGGTGAGGGGTAGTGTGCAGTTTCAGAAAGCAAGCCTTGATGCTGTGCAGGTACTGCTCCGCCATAGCCAAAAACATTTTTTTGTTAGCAAGACTGTTTTAGCCACAAATGTAAAACACAGCACTACACGGGCTACTATGAGGAGAACTAGCTCCATCCCAGCCAGACACCATGTGCACCTTCTGAAACATCTGTGATCCTGCAGTATTTTGCAAAAACATCATTAAGAGAAGCAATGGGGTTTGTTGTCTATTTTTTCTACTCATTTTTAAGACTGGAAGAAAAAACCAAAAACACTTAATTAAAATCCTAACTAAAAACAGAAGAGACCATAGCAGCAGACTGTCTTAGACGTCAGTTGAGCTGGGACATCCAGCTTTAATCAGACAGCTGATTAAACAAGTGGAAACAAAGGCAATGTCTGCAGTGAAGAATGACCAACTGATTCCTGTCCTTGCTTAAACAGCAGTTAGTTCTGTCAATATCAATGGAATTACTCATATATCTACTCATAGAAGAATTTGCCCCACAACAGGAAATTTTCAGATGTGGAAGCCTATTAGGACATTCACGTTTCAAATTCAGCTGCTCACTCTGGTTTGTAGATGTAGGTATCATGCATGTTTTCACTTTGATGCTGATTTGGACATCCAGTTCAAAGACATCTCGTACATCTATTGAGGAAACTTGAACAGTTACCTGGATCAGAGGAGTTATTGCAAGTCACTAGGTCAAAACTGATTTGCTAGTACAATGATATATCCCCTTTTTACCTTGTATTTAGACAACTGGGCCTTCTTCTCATAGAGTTCACACTTTGGCTCCACTGGAGCACGTAACATGGCTTGATATTCTGTGACCCACTGAGTTTGTGCCTTGTACTTGTCTGAGAACTCCTTTGCCAGCTGAAGGCACTTCTCTGAAGTCATATGCTCTTTCCTGATGGAGCCAGCCAGCTCTTCAAGCTGTTCCACATGATCTCCAATTTCTTTTCTTAACTGGTCAACTTCATTTGCTTCCATGTACTTTATAGCTCGCTCCCCCTTCTCACGGGCAGATTTCAGTAAACTGTGGCCTATGTCCATATCACACAATAGCAGCTGTGAAGCAAGTGTTGGTTAACAGAAAATGTCTGCAAGCTCCTGTCTTTTTTTTTTTAATTAATTGAAGTTTTATTATCAGTGAGATGCTAACATTTATTGGGGGGGGGGGTGGAATTTGCTAAGGACACAGAAGGAATTTCTAGGGAAACTGAATGGACTCCCCATTAGAAAATTCAATGGAGTTAAGGTGTGGTAAGCTAGAAGGAAGCTGACAAAACAAATAGTTCTGTTGTGCACAAGGGCTTATGAAGATAAACAGAAAATAAGGGCTAGCAGGAGAGGATCTGCACTCCAGTTCTGGAATACATGAAAGCTTTCCCTTAGTACATTATTTTTAAGCTGAAGGACATACGAAAAACCACAATTCTGAGATGAAATGTGAGTTTTACTACTGAGTTATTTCAATGAGGAGAAGTAGGTAGCATTTCTGGCCACAGTGCACACTGGTATAAAGTATATTTGACAGGATGATTTGAGAGGGAAATTTATCTTAAGTTTTAACCTAAAATAAACAAATACAAACATGCCTTATGGAAGGATAGGATTATATTATTTAGGACTGTTCATAACTCAACAGACAGTGATCCAATGTGTATAGGACATGAGAATAGAAAGTCTTTCTTTATCCTATTAG
>JAVSBS010008711.1:34892-55571 GCA_033124195.1 Coracias cyanogaster
GAATTTTGAGCAGCTTTTAAGACTTATGTTAAAATATAGAAAAAAAGCCATACCTCTAGTTTCTGTACTTTTTTCTCCATTGCTGCTTTATCAACCACATCAAACTTCGTGATCACATTTCTGAAGTTCTTGTTAGTAGCTCCGTACCAATTTGTGTAAGCACTAAAAGCCAATTCTGACTCCTCCATACAGTGTATTTCTTCTTCCAGAAACTTTATTTGCTCCTTCAAACAAATAGGGAGGTTAGAGGGAAGAAATACGAACAACACAAATGTTTTTTTATTGCTGTTGGCTAAAGATAGCGCTAAATTGCTATTTATTAATAAAACCTTATATACTAATATTAAACACATAGGTTTTGAGTTTTTTTATCCCTAGTGGATAGTTTTCACTTGTCAGGGTATATATATAGCAATCACTAATGTTAAAATACTAAACACTGAAAAGGTACTCATAATTTGAAACATGAATTGCAACTTTTGATTACAGTAGTACAAGACATTTACTAAAGTGACCTGAAGATTGTACCTTATCAATTCGGATTTTCCCCTTAGCTGTGTTTCAGTGATAACCTGGAAACCTTTCTCTAGAGGTTGTTTAGCATTCATACATACCAAATTCTGAATTTGTCTCCTGCAACTGCCAAAAAGGTCAGTAACATCTGATGAACTGTGAATGTTTGAAAGGGCATTATCCCAATTATGGTTCTCTAATACATTTAGTCCAATGAAATTTACATGTATGTGCATGTATATATGTGTATATTGTATTATTGAGTCTACAGTAATGAATAAACTCTGATGAAGTCCAATTAAGAAAGTCTCCTTATATTTGCTTCTTAACTGATGAATTATGATGTTACAATGAAGTAATTTATATTACTTACCAAGACATGAAGAAGAAGAGTTTGGTAGCGAGATGTAAGCTGTGTAGCTTGGCTTCCCATTCTACTTGCTGTGAGACTTTCCTCCAGTATTTGCTGAGCCAATACCCCAACTTCCTCCACATCATCTTTGTAGATTGTAATTTCTTCATGCCAATTCTAGGACAAAGACATTTCCATCCATCTTATATGACTGATTCAAACATATTAAACACAACACGAATTTATTTGCAACTAAGTCAGGAAATCATTGAAAAGGAACACAAATACATGGTTGTAAACACAGATTTACAACCGGAAAATAAATATGCTGGAAGTTGTATCATACCATATGGACTACTTTTCATTACAATAGACTCAAAACCTTTTCTCACCCCCCATCACCCAACAACAATAGGAATGCAACCTCGATTTCCTACAGAATTGGCCCAAAGTTTTAAAGGTGACCATAAAGTGTAACCTTTAATCTCTTCAAATCTGCTTCCTTAGTTTATTAAGAACTGTGTCTTCTCTTTGCAGTGACTACAAGAGAATTATTATATCAACACAGCAGGGGATTTCACCACACAGTTGGTCACATTTGACTTTTGTTATCACATTAACACTTTCCCTCTCAAGGACCAATCCTCGTCCTCAGTTATGGCTTCACATACCACAAAGCATATGAATTCCAGATCTCCCCATGACATTTCAACACTGATGTAGCCATACCTCTGCCAGTAAACCTTGACCCAGAAGGCATGAAGCAATCGTGGATCCATCACTCTAGGCACCACCTCAGAATAAATTGTAATGCATCCTTTCATTTTCACAGTGCAACCAGGAACTGATATGGAAACCTCACACAGTATTTTGCTTAAGGAATGCCTTAGCTATATTCTTTACCTTCATTTGTTGAAGCTGCATCTCCTTTGTTGCTCTACCAGACTGCCTCCCAGTCCTGATAGCAACTTTCTCCTCCAGGTCTATTAGCCAGTCATTAACTTTCTGAAATTTCTTCTCCATTAACCTCAGCCTGCTCACAGTATTATTTAATTGGCTTCTTGCTTCAGAAAGCCTGTGCTGATAAACTTGCCAATCCTGCCGTAAAGATTCCAGGGCTCGGTCTTCTACCTGGGGAATGCCCCAGGGAATCACTTCCTCTCTGGCATGGACAGCAGCATTCAATAATGCTTGTCCTTCTGCACAGTGGACCTGCAGCTCCTGTAAAGGCAGAGTTATGGTTACATGCCCTACATTAACAGCTTCATTCACGCATGGAAAACAAAGCCTTGGTTCTACTTAAGACAAAAGCAGTTACTTTGCATTATCTAGATTTGCCCTTTAATTATCTATGGTTGAACATATTGTTGTATCTCCAAAAACATCTCTGATAGCATGCTCACTTACAAAGCAAACCAAATATCACTATTATTGACAAGTGAACTGGAGAAAATTATTGACAAAGCATGTATAAATTCTTTGCCCTCCTGCTAAGTTTGTTATCAGTCCTGAAATATTAGCTGCCTGAGCTGGCATGGGATGGATGCAATCCATTCAGCACAGCCTTAAATTCAAATTTCCAGCTATGGCAAGCAGGCTGTAAGGCTGATTCTAAAATTAAATCTGTTTAATAACATGAAAAAAAATGAAGCTTCAATCTTTTAAAATAAACAAACCTATTTATTTTTACATATGTTTGAGACATCACTCCAGAAGAATTCTTGATACCTTCGTCTGGACATGTGTGGCATTTGCATGCTTATGAGAACTTGAATAAAAGTATGAAGGGATTCAATCGCATTACAAAACATAATCATGGAATTACCTGAACAAAATACAGTTGTGTTGTGTTAGTTTATATTTAAGATATATATATAGGTTTTCAAAACGGATTCATATTTTGTAAACTATAATAAAGACACATATATGCAGAGTCCCTGATCATACAAAGACCTTCTCAGTATCATGAATAAAGTACTCAATCTTTCATAACTCAAGTACAGACCTTTTGCTAATTCAACAAGTATGAAAGTATTTCAGTCAGCTTCAGATCATAACTGGGAAATTACTGAAGTATTATAGGTTCACCTTCCACTGTCACTTAAGTGATTCAGTAATAGTCTTCCCATCTTACCATGGGAGCTAGCCTACATGACTGGAACTGCCTGAAAGTAGATGCATCTGCATTGTAAGCAATAAAACATGAACAGCCAATGAAAAGAGTACTTTTGGTAATTTATGAAGCACAGGGAAAAGAAGAGGTAGGCAAACATCTAACCCAAATTTAGTACTTGCAATAAATCATTATTATGCCTGGAGATTTTATTCAAGGCCTGATACTGCTTTCTGGAAATGAGTGACAATGTTTCCACTGACTTTACTGAACCGCTTTTGAGCGGCAAAGTACTTAGATATAATGTGATTTCAAGCTGTTCTCAAGCGAAAAAAGATATGCAATTTTTGTCTGTTAATTAATATTATTCTGCTGTTTTAAAAGTAGGAATTTTTTTTTTTTTTTTTTTTTTTTTTACATAGTATGTACCTGTAAGTCTCGGAGTGTAGCCTCCTGTTTCTGGGCATCACCATTAAGATGTGATAAACAGTCGAGTTTTTCCTGTTCCTTCTCCAGCCATACTTCAAAGGCCTTCAGGTTCCTTTGGTACTCTTGATGTAAGTTAAGCAGTCCTTCAGCTTTTGTTACTGCCTCCTGTTTGTTAAAATATTTACATATATGTATATATATCTTAGTGCATTATCATACCAAGAAAACAAAGCACAGACCTCCATCAAGGGGAAAAGTTTGTATCTGATGCTGAGCTTTCCTAGAATTCAAGATTACTTGGATTCTGAGGATGGTTTAATCAATTACAGAGAAAGAAAGGGCAAATGCAGGGATACAGATACTTATCCTAGAAGATTCTCTGTGTAAGTTTGTGACTTCTGGGATCTGAAGTTCTGATGTGGGATCACTTTTAAATAACACCTTAGTGTCTAATAACAAAAGACCTTAATTTTTACACCAATTTAAACTAACTTTACTGAAGTGATTAATAAGAGTATAAGCTTAGAAATCGCAGGGTTTTTTTCTTTGTTTTTATTTTTTTTTACCAATGGAACAATAATCTTCTATTAAGAGTATCTAATATTTTTAGGTTTGAGGACTGCCCAATTTCTTTGTATGCAGTTCCTACAGAGCACAGAGAGGAACAGACTGCAAATCTTCTGTGTATGTGGGTCAGCAAGTTACAATAATTTTATAACCTAGCACTAAACTATTACCATATCTGGGGTACAGCAGGAAAGGTGTCTTATATTAGCACAAGACTAGTCATTCTAAGTGCAAGAGAAGTATTCTACATGTAATTCACATCTTCTAAGAAATGATGGGAATGGGGAGTCAAGTTTGGATGGAGGAAAGACAGGCTGCATCCCAGGGCAGCGTGCTACATAAGAAGAAAAACACTTTCATAAACTGCTGCTATGAGCCTAGTGTCTGTTTTACCTATTTCTAACAGGTTTAGGTAGTGGGAGGAAAGAAGAAAACAGGAGTGTTATCAATCTTTTACAAGGCCTGTCTACACCCAGTAGTGGAAGAGGGGCTAGTCCTCTTGCCTCTTGACAATGGCTGCAGGGGATTACAGGTCCTGGTCTGCTCAGGCTTGGGCCACAAACCCATTAGGAGATTTGTCAGGCTTCCCATCTGGCCAAAAGATTATTAAAGGATTCCTTACGATTCCTTACTATTCAGCTGTTTGCTTTGAACTTTTAATTTCTTTGTAAGGAAGGGTTGAATGTACTCTTGACACAGCATCACCATCACAGTTAAGAGTGGGGAGGACCAAAATCATCTGGGGTATTAGATGGGAAGAAAAAGAAGGGATGCTTTTTGCTACATGAAGAAAGAGGTATAGAGCTCTTGCCTCTGTGAACTGGCATCTATTCCTCATTGTTCCCATGCTGTTGCTCAAGCTGAGCAAATGCAGGCAGTCTGTATAGCTTTGTGCAAAAGAAAAAGGTAAAGGTCTGAGGATCTAGATCAGGCTAGAGGAGTGGGCTAGCAGGAACCTTATGAAGTTCAATGGGGACATGTGTAAGGTCATGCACCTTGGGACACATAACCCAGGAATGCAGCTCAGACTGGGATCCACCTGGCTGGTGATCAGCCCTATGGAAAGGGACCTGGGGGTCTTGGTGGACAGCAAGCTCAACATGAGTGATCAATGTGCTGCAGTGGCAAAGAAGGCCTGCAGGATGCTGGGTCGCATTAACGGGCATTACTAGCAGTGATAAAGAAGCCATTGTCCCACTTCACTCAGTGCTGGTCAGGTCACACCTTGAGTACTGCGTTCAGTTTTGGTCTCTGCTATACAAAAAAGATGCAGACAGGCTGGAAAGGGTTCAGAGAAGGGCCATGAGAATGATCAGGGGACTGAAAGACCTGCTGTATGAAGAAAGGCTGAGAAATCTGGGTTTGTTCAGCCTTAAGAAGAGAAGGCTCAGGGGAGATCTTATTAACATGTACCAGTACTTGAAGGGTGGCTACCAAGAGGAAGGAGACTTCCTTTTCACAAGGAGTCACATGGAAAAAAAAAGGGGGGGCGGCTGCAAGTTACTCCTGGAAAGATTACGATTGGAGTCCAGAAGAAAATTCTTCACAATGAGAACAATTAAACATTGGAATAGTCTCCCAAGGGAAGTGGTGGATTCCCCTACACTGGACAGAAGAAGCTTAAGACTCAGTTCAACAGGGTGATGGGCCATATCACTTAAACTATATTTTTTTCACCTTGAAAGGTTGGACTAGATGATCCTTGAGGTCCCTTCCAACCTGGCATTCTATGATTCTATGATTATGATTCTATGGTCCCCATGCTAACAGGAATACTAGGTATTCACTAGCACTTCCCAGGACTCACTCATCTCTATGGCAAACCTCAGTGAGTTTATTCATAGAAGGTCCAAAGAAAGGCAGAGCATTGCATTTTTTGCAGTTGTGGAAGAGAGTACCACAGAACAATGAATCACTTAGGTGTTTGAAAAACTTAATTTTGACCCTTTCCACAAGAGAAAAACATAATTGAGACAACAAAGTTCAAATTTTCTACACTGTTGTCACGAAGAAAAGTTGCCTGCCTGAGCATACATTAGGCATTATTTAATTACCACAGAAGAATTTGGGTTAACTGGAGACAATAATCTAAATTTAAATGCATCACCAGATCTTTTATTATTTCTTCTTTATCGTATATCTTACATTAAAATCCATCTTGATCTTTAGCTGTCTACGCCCTAATCTCTTCCAGATCTACAATGTTAAAACATCAGTAAAGTACTTAACATGCGTTAGCAAGTCAGTTCACTTGCTAATAAGGTTTGTGTTCAATAGTAAGCTTCTGTAGTTGCCAATCGTTTGTGAATTATCTGATTGACTGGTTCAATTTATTGCAAAACACAGATTTATGCAAATCACAGATTCAGAGATGCTTCCAACTATTCAGTCACAATAGGTAAAAACATATCTGCGCTGAAGTCAATGAGACTATGGACATGGAATTCCTCAGACTATTCACCTGATGATTTTTCAGATTCAGAATTTTAGAACCTTTCTGAAAAGATCTGAAGCTCAGTGGTACAGGTAGACAGATTGAGAAATTTTCCTAAAAACTTTCTGCTACATTAATTTACAGCTGTCCCTAAACTTCTACTCCTCATTTACTGTAAAATAAATGATCAATGAAAAGACTTTCTCCTTGTTGCCAACAAAACAAGAGGCAGTGCTATAAAGAAAAACTGTACCCTCATTCTGTCTTTGAGGAACTTATACCGCTCCTGAAGGTCCTGGAGCTCAAGCTGAGTGACATAATGCTCAGCCATCCCACTTCCTTTCACCTCAATTGTCTCCAACAGACTGCTGTGACTCAAGACCTCTTCACTGAGTAGCTGCCAAAACAGAAAGAGAAGAACACATTTATGAATGGGCAGCATTAAAACAAGACCACAGATTAATCTTGAAGTTATCCAGTCTTTTTTTGTTTATAAGGTGATATGGGCTTGCTTCTGGTTTGTTGTAAAGCAAACCCACCTTTGCTTTGCTGAGGGCAGCTGTTTTTTCCCTCAGTTCAGCATACTGCTTTTCAGAAGCATTCATACTTGCTTCTACTTTATCCATCCAGCTGGAAAACTGACGAACATCATCCTGGTAGCTTGTCCATTTGGAGAGAGCTCCTTCCAGTTGACTGTAATTTAAAAAAAAAAATATTCACTGTGATAGTGGAGATTCTCATGCTATTTAAGCAGTGAGATATAGTAATACACAGTTATTCTAGACTGTATTTATAAGAAAAATATATCATAAGCTAAGCAGTTCAAGACAGAGCTGTACAAACCCTCCTTGTTTTAACTAGGAGCATCGTTTGGCTGATAAAGAAAAATTAAGTTTTCCAAACCTGGACTATTAGGAAGGTCTGTAAGTTATGTAGCTAACTGATGTGTTGTAGCTTTAGTAAATAAAATACAACTGAAAGCACAAGGTTCCGATTCAGAAAGTTTCTGTCCTTCTGCATACACTCGAAAGTTGGTGCACTCTAATGTTTAATTACCTTTGTTGTTTTAAGCTTCTGTCCTTCTGCATACACTCAAAAGTTTCTGCACTCTAATGTTTAATTACCTTTGTTGTTTTAAGTTGAAATATTTGCAACTGTATTTTGCAGCTGTATTTTTTTCCACTTTCTTTATTCTCTCACTTTGAGCATCACTATTGGACAATGTAATCACAGTACCTTCTGTGAAAAGCTAGCAAGTGGAAAACCAGAGGATCTTGATGGAGCCAACCATTAATGTCCACAACAAGATCTCATTTCTGAGAACAGTTCAAGGCACTCAAAGCAAAATTTACAAGATTATGAACATGGAAACCACTTTTAAGAGTATATTAACAGTAAGCATTAACAATGCTTAGATCCCTCACAGTTTCCTCCCCTTTTTTCTACTTCAAATGAGTATGTCACTTAAGGTCTCCAGACCTGCAATGTTAGGCACATGCAATCACTTTATATGAATTTGATGCTTATGATAATAAAACTCTGGAATTAATTTTTCAAAAATGTTAACAGTGCTTTATTGCTAAGCATCATTCTGCACCTCATCACCCATTTACCTTTTGCACTGGATACAAGCAGACAGAAGAGAAGCCCAGCTGTCCTTCAGGGTTTGCAACTGCCGTTCAATCACTGGTATTCCCTCCAGAGAAGTATTTTGCAAAACAGATTCTCCTCTTGTCAGAACCATTTTCATTTGGATTTCTTTTTCTTGCTTCACTGCTAGCAGTCCCTAAAAAGTGAGCCAATATTATTTTACTTTTACCATTAACCATGAATGAATATACTAACAGGCTGTACTGTAAAATGAGCTGATCAAATTCAGCAGCTTTTACAGTCAACTGGAAGAGGGACAGTAGGGTTCACAGCTGGGTTTCATAAAGAAAAAGTGACTAAAGTTTAGGCCATTTTGAAAAAAAGTCTTAGTTGACAAGGAAGTTTTCCTGGAATCTGTGCAGGTACTTATAGTGCATCACAGAAGGTACTCTTGGGTGGAAAAGCTGACATTCCAAAGGAAATGTCATTTAGATGGAAAACAAGAGGATTCATTCACAGAAAAAACAGGATGTGACAACAATGCACTTCTACAGGGCTGAAATACAGTTCTACAACTCTAAGATCTACTTGTAACACAAAGGTGCCAACATATAAACTCAGTAGAATATCAGCAACATTATCTTAAGAGACACCAGCTCCTGTAGCTGCGCAGCTGCAAACTAACAGCTTCTAACACTATGCAAAGTTATGAAAAGCCTGAAAGCATGAACCTGAAAGACTCAACAAAAAGAGGCAAAACATAATTTTAGGATTTTGCTACAATCTCTTGCTTTTTGACGTATCCACGTAATTTTGAGGACTTCATATTTTGGCCATGGCTCAAAATCTGAGACATCAATAATATTAAAAGTATTGTTTTCTGAGTACTGCTTTTCAACATCTTTTGTGCGGTAAAATAAAAAAATGCTATTTTCTTAACAGCAATCACCATTTTTAAAGCAAGCAATCATGGGAAAAGCTGTGCTAAATCATCCATATCACCTGTAAGATCTAGGCAATAATATATTAAACTAACAGAAATGAATGTCCTACTTCTTCCATTTAACTTTCAGCAGCCATACATATTCTGAATTTTTTCAGAATTTGAAAATGTGCAGTTTTCATTGTCATAAAGGTTCCTATATCCTTCTTAGAGAAAACTTCTAATAGTTCTTTCCTCTATAAAAAGTTATTTTTGAGTAAATTGAGAATCAGTGTCTGAACAACAATTATTACACTAATACATAACAACTAATGTAAAGTATCCTATATTTGCATTCTTCTTAAAGATATAAAAAGAATAGGTTTTGGAGTTTATTGTTTCCATACCTCTAGCTTTAACATCCGGCTGTCCAGAACACTCTTGTCTGCAGTGGGGTGACAGTAGGAATCCAGCATGTGAACTGCATCAGCCACCCAGTCCTGGAGGTCCTTGACACTGTGTGAGAACTGCTGGTGCTCTGCTACAACCCTATCCATTCTGGAAACTTTCTCCTGCAATTCATACAGCAATTAGCACCAGCAGCTATTCAAAGGACTGCTTATTTCCCATACCTCCTTAAGGATTTTAGAATGAGTTTCAGAAACTATAACCAGAAATTCTCTTTGTATGTTAATAATCACACTTATTTGAGCATAGAATGAATTTTGCATACACGTACACAAACAAGTTGTCCAAACATAATATATAAATGAAAATTTCAGAAATGTCTTTTCATTTTCTAAATGTAAAACTTCATCTAATTGTCTCCAAAGCAGAGAGAGTTTTCCAGTTTTACTTTTCCTTAAATATCTGGTAAATCATACCTAAGCTCATTTCAGTGTTAAAACTGAAGGTAACTTGTGAAATCTGTCAATGCACAAGACAGATTTAAGCCTGTGAAGCTATGCCACTGTAGCAATATTACTTTGTTGATACTTGGAAAAGAAAGACCTGTTCTCCTCAATGACTCACATTGCTATAACCATTCTTCTGAAAAATTACTAACAGTTATACAAATCAAAAATAAATGCTCAAGTTACACTGCTGTTTTAAGGCCTGAGCTCAACAGGAATACAGAGCAGAGTGTATTTCATACAGTGAGAGAGAACTAAAATCAAGCCAGTGAAACAGGCTGAGGAAGTTATTGACAAGGATCTTTCTCAAGCATCCATGGCTATCCCAATAATTTCAGGATTTCTCTCATAGGCTGGATCTTACATATCTTCTGCCTCAGACTCCTTCCTCTCATCCTGACATCTCCTACAAGTTCTGTCCACATAAGCCAATGTGTGAACTCCCGCATCCTTCCCTTTCTCATTTTACAGACATTAAACCTTACATACAATAATTTTCTGCAAGTCATACAGCTCTAGATATACTTTATAATTTTTATTTTCACATAAAAAGTAGAAATTAACAAAACAGCCATTGCCCAAACATAAATACTTTTTGAATTGAATTGTTATCCCATAACACACTTCCTATATCCTTAATTATTCTCATTACTTTAGTAAATATAAGCCTAACTCAATATCAAGCCTCCTTCATGACTGGAACTTCCTGAAAAGAGAACAGTCCTAATATGAAGACCTTCTTATCTATTTACACAACAGAGACAGTAGAATTACTAAAGTATGCCAAGCACCACTTGGCAAAGCAGAGTTAGGTTAAACTCTCACTTCCTAGCCTGGTGCTTTGCATTGGTTTTGAACCTTCAAAAGCAACCTAAGAGGTAAATTTTTTAGAAGATCTATCTATTAGTTTTAGATACAGACGTTTACAATCAAATAATTAATCATCACTATAAGACGCAATAAAGTAATTACTCTTCTGTATTTTCTAAAAAAAAAAACAAACAAAACCTAACTACCCTAAGTTTTGAAACATATTTCTTTCAGGTGCCACTTATATTACAACACTAAAATGTTCTCAATACTTGAAATAATCAAAATCAAATCTGATTATTATATAGTCAAGTGAAGTTCACTTTTTAATCAAAATACATTTTAAAAACCCCTAAAAATCACAATTCCATTTTGTTGATAGTCCACAGAATTGTCCAGGTCCTTAGTTCCCACTCTTTAAAGCCAGTGCGAAAGACAAGATAGCTCACACATACCACAGAGCAGACAAGCGTGACAACTGCAGTTTCACATTTCAAGTCTTTCTTTTTCCCCACATACATGACATGAACTGTTTAAAAGCACATACACTGGATGATTACCTTTGTCAGATTGCTTAGAGTAAGATATTGAGAAGACAACTGAGACACTCTGCGCATAAAGCTTTTGCTGACAGCTTGCTCTTCCCACAGCTGCTGAGCTTTCTCTTTTAGCCTGTTGAGCTGATGCTCGTGGCAGCTTATTTCCTCAAGGACAGACTGTAAAGCACAAGCACGTTAATATTAAGAGTGGGTGCAAGAAAGCAGGAAATAGAGAAGCACGAAGGCCCCGTGAAAAATAGAAGTGACATATGGCAAGCTTGCTGAGAAAGGCACACCATACGGCTATACAGCAATGAAGCAGTATGTCATGACAAACGTGGAGATGCAAAACCTGATAGAACAGGAACATCAACAGCAACCCCTGAAAGCAGTTCTCATCTTATTTAGAGGTTAGGATGCTACAATGATTAAGCTTTTGTAAGGAATCAATGAGGCCAAGAGGATGGAACAGGAAAGCCTGGCTGTGTTAAAATGGCTTATAGGAAGTTACCTGCAACTTCTGCTGTTCTCTCCTCTTGGAAGGAAGATCATGGAGCCGACTGCTACTTCCTTGTACCATCTTTTCAGTTGTGGTCAGCCACTCCTGCAGAGGCTCAGCAGTTGCTTCAAAGTCCTTCATCTGGATCTTTAAGTTCTGGGAAGACATGCACAATTCTATCAACAGTCCCACTGCACTGGGCATAACCGTAATGCACAACACACAGATCAAGCACATCAAAAGGATATACAGTTGCAGCCAGATACTATACAACTCTTCAAATAAATTACATCAGCTCTGCTCCTTCCCATCCCACAATCAGGCACTGAAGGAAAAGATCAAGAGAGCATCTCTTTCAGAAGCAAAATAGAGGCAACAATGTAGGATATGTCCACACAGCTGAGGGAAGGCTGAAGTAAATTTCCTCTAAACTGAATGCTTTACAGATCTTACGAGCTTTGACTCCATGCTAGTCTAACTTACACAACTAAAGCAGTCTGAAGAAAGGCTAATTTGGGATATGAGTTACCTAACATCTGTCTGTAGTCATTCACACTGACCCCTCCTTAAATGGGTTGCCACTATTCCTAGGTGATGTATGACTAAGTTTAACACAATGCTGGAGATCATTTCTGATTGTACTCTTTTTCAGCGTATAATTTTGGTTATGAAAACATGCATAAAGGCATAAGTAGGCATTCCTTCAGTGCCTGCATTTTTTTCTTGTAGGCTTATTCTGCATGATTTAAAAAAAGAGTACCTAAAATAATTCACATGGAACAGAAACCTGAACAGCACAGTTCCTGTGCCCTAGCTATCTTTCTTTTTTTTTTACCCTCAGACTGATTTAGTTTTCTTTTTAGCTCCAGCCTTGCCACTTAAAGTAAACATCATAATGAAAACTAAGCCTATGAGACTGAAAAACGTTTAGTTCAAAAAGATTAACCTCCAAGAACATCCTCTTTCCATGGCAACTTGAGATGAAGAAAGGTAAGTCCTTGCTATCTGAAAATTTTCTTTGAAAGGCTCTCTTCTACATGATGCATTAAATGTATTTCAACTTTTTCTCAGCAAGCTAGGCAGCATTGGTTTGAAACAGGAATGCCTATGAACTTTAATTCTCCTATGCCATGCAGGGAATTCCAGCTAAGACCTTTTGACCTTGAAACATATGACCTTAAAAGATTATGTTTTTAAGATATTAATCTTCTGTGCTCACTAAATTGAGACTTCTGGACAGAGAAAGGCACTGGGGTTTATTTAAAGGGTTGCTCAAATAAATGATTACATTTTTTCACCAGCTTTCAGTAAGAGATACAACATTTACCCATTGTACTGGGACTATCCAATCAGCAACAGTTTCAGAAATCCATGCTAAAACAGTCCTTGAAAAATAAAATGTGTTTTAGTAATCCAGTACATTTGATGAGACTCGTGTTAATGAATGTGAGCAACTGCTGTCTTTGCTATCTTCAGTTAATCTGAACAACACGCTTCTGCATGAAACACCCCACCCAAATCAAAGTGGAATCAGCTTGTATCTAAAATTTCAACAGTGCTGTTTGAAACAAAAAGCAGAGGGAATTTAGATCCAATCTTTCCCTACTGTAACTTGTTCAATACCTCCAATGCAGATTCCTTTTGGTGGAGAGTGGTAATGAAATTTTTCCAGTCTTCTTTAGCAGTAGCACATTTGTCTCCGATAACTTTAGCCTTTTCCTTTGGTAAAACAGAGCACAGCAGTTCTCCTTTGGATGCTACCACATTTAGTTTTTGTTGCCCATTCTCACTTTCCGATAAGAATTCCTAAGAACAGTAATAAAAGAAGCAAATTGGTAAACTTTGGGTCCCAGTAAAGGTCAGTGGCAAGCTCCCAGAACTTAACAGGGATCAGAGTTTATTGTTTCTGTTTGTTCATGTGCTAACCCATGTTTTGGTACATTCTGTTTTAACATTATTCATATTATTGGATTTAGGGACAAAAGATACTTGATCCAGAAGTGCCATAAATCTAAATAATGTATATATTAAGACTCTG
The DNA here is from genome assembly GCA_033124195.1 of Coracias cyanogaster. NCBI lineage: Eukaryota > Metazoa > Chordata > Aves > Coraciiformes > Coraciidae > Coracias > Coracias cyanogaster. The sequence continues at coordinate 48,613 of JAVSBS010008711.1, forward strand.
AGATTACCTGTATGTTCTGCATTTCATGAGACAATTACTAGTCATTTACTTGGGTATTATACTTCTTTACACCTCCATGCTAAAGAAAGTGATAACATTTTCATTTCAGGGAACCAGTATCCTGGCACAGGTAACAGCAGGAGCCAGGGGCCACTCTGAGGCATGCACAGGACTAAAGCTCTGCCCACAGGCGACAGCCACACTGGACTTCCAATCCGCATGTAAGGGTGTGGCCTGATGCTTAGACCCTGGGTGGTTTATCACATCTGCATCCTTAATTTACCTTTCCTGTTTGAAAGTATTTTTATTCTTGGAAATCTTGCACAATGCCAGTGTGCAAGAAGTGTATGGGAAAATGTATGCATAAGAATTATACAGAAATGCAAAGAAACAGCCAGATTTTAAAATTCCAGTGTACTGGAATAGTGCTCTTATGACTTGTAATTACTAAAGGACTTTGTGAGTATTTAGGACTCAAAGGAATTTAGCAGTCAAATAGAATCATTCAGGTTGGAAAAGACCTCTAGGATCATACTAATATTTTTAACTGTTACTATTATGATTCTGTGATACACAAAAAGTTTTATACCCATATGGCTACATCCCCATTCAGAAGCAGCAGTCTTGACACAAAAATTACTAAGTCAGGTTCTGATTCCGTGTTACACTAGAGGTCTTGGCAGAGAATACAAAGGGTCTGTTACCTTTGAGATACTTGGTTCAGGTTCTGGCTATACTAAAATCAAAGACATAATTTTCTTCTGACTTAATGATGTCAAAAGTGTTAACAGACAGAAAATTAAAATTTTATTTTTGTTAAAAGTTAAGTTTATACAGGTTACCAAGACATCTCCAGAAGTCCTAAAGCAGTCACTGCATATCATAAAAAGTTTATTTCATCTAAAGCAGCTTTCAGGGAGGAGAACAAAGTAAGGTCCTGTGCTATGACAGGGCTTCAGTGATAAAAACCAAAACAAAAACTCAAGCCCACACCACCTTACCACTGTTCAAAACAAAACAAACAACAAACAAACGTGCTAAACCTCTTATATTTAAAGTAAAAAACTACTAGTATTTGTGCCCCACTCCCCCCCCAATATTTCTTTTAAGCTTATTCTCTTTTTGAAGTAGTCAAAGACTTGCTATATTAATACAATATAGTTTACATTTTTAAGTAAATTGTTTAAACAATGGAAACAGAATTCACCAAAAGGAGGAAGAAGTGATTTGGGTTTTGGCATTTTCTGAGAAGCTGATATGAATTTCTTCTGTTGTACTATCTAAATGAAGGTTTAATAGGCTCATTATGTAATTCTCATTTTGCTATTTTCACTTAAAATTATAGTTATATTCTATTCATATAAGCACTTCTTTCACTTGTTTTACTAAAATAAACTTTCAATTGGAATTCACTTCCACAGAGTTGTTGGGGTTTGTTTTAGCTTTATGTGAAAAATATACTTTTTAAATGCCTGTTTGTGCTGCATACATTTTAACTCTGTTCTTGCACTATAAAGGCTCTTCTTTCACATATGAGGAAAAATATTTACATAACTTTGAAATAATTCCAGATACTAAAATCTGACTCTGATATAATTCTGATTTTACCGTAATTTCCTCATTTAAAAACGTATTTTTTCCTACTGCAAAAAAGAAGAACAAGAAAAACCACTATGAGGGACAGTGACTACATAGAAACTGTAGCCCCCAAATTAAACTAAACAAACTAGATTAAAAAAAGAAAATATAATTGTTTATTTCCTTGCAGTTAGTCACCTTTAGTGTTGACAATAAAAACACTAACAAAAAATAGTAATTAACCAAACAATTAAACCTGAGCTTTATATGAAACCAAGTGGGTCTCCCTTAGACTAAAATTTTGCTGCTGTAGAGTTACCTGTATTTTCTGCAGACTTGCTGAAGCTTCACTGATATTTTGAGGCACATCAAAGCATTTGGCTGTGGTGACTTTTGCATTGACCAACCACTGCTGGAAGTCCCTGAAAGCCGTCCGAAATCTTTGCTGCAAGATCTGTTCTTTGCTCTGACATCCTTTTGAAGCTTGCAGGCAGAGGCTGGGTTTATCACATCAGAGAAGCAGAAGAGAGCAAGGGAGGGAGGGAGGAAAGAAAGACAGGACTCTGTTAGGTGACAATGCTGTTAGTTAGTTCTCTGAAATACAATGGTAAGGTTAGCTTAACCTGGATTCCTCCTACCAAATTTAAGCTCTTAACTGAGGCACCAGGAAATCCATTAGAAGTTTTCAGTTCCTTAAAAGTGATTCATGTAAATTGGGACATAACTGTCACAGATACGACAAGTATACATGCTACCAGAGCGCGGCTCAGTGCACCTGAGCATGAACAGTTTCTGCAATCCCCTTTCTCTCTCTAGAGATGGGATGTGGAACTATAGCAATTACAGCTCTACCTTCTGTGGCTCAGTTAAGTTTGTAGCATTAGAAAGGATCAATCTGGATCATCACACCCTTCTTCTCCAGCTACAGAAGCCACAAGCTACAACCTCATGCAAGAAACCACAGAATCTTGTGTCTGAAATGGAGGTGTCATACTCCCAAGTAAATCAGCTACAGTGACCTGAGAGAAAGCAAGAAATGAAGCAAATACTAGCTCCTCTGTTTTAAGGAATCGGCTAGTCAAAGAGTAAACTGAAGAACAAAACTAAGGAAAAGGTCTTAAAGAGCTGGTATAGTTTGTTCCTCCTTCAGACAAGCCATAGTGCTACCTCACAGCTTCTTATGAGGATTCCTCCTGCAATAGGTCAGGTGTGGACATAAATTAGTTTCAGATTAATCTAGTGGCATATTCTGCCTTTTATGAAAAAAACAAACAACTGACTTATTATTTCTTACAACCTCTACTGACAGTAAAATCAAAATAATGGTTCTAATCACTGTATACCTCTGTTGCTAATTCTAAAATTCTAATTAACAGCTCCCTAAAAGACAGCTTACACCCACACACACACACAGGAATGATTAACTATAAACAAGATGAATGTGTACCTGTTATACTCCTTAATCAACCCTGAAACTTTTGAAGAATGAGTACTCAAATCTCTGGAAAATTTACAAAGATCATTTAACTGAGTTTTCATCTCCTCTGTCATATGTTCAGACTTCACCAGAGTATCCAATGTTTCCTGTTAAAACAAAAAAATGAACAATATTAGTGAGTAAATTAAAACCAAAATGAGTCTTTTGAATAACAATTTATCAGAATTTAAATTCAACTTCATACATGATCTATGCACATTCATTTTCAAGAGTATTTTATAGCAGTCAAGCCTACAGAAGCTTATTTGAAATTATGACCTTCTAGAGACCAGATTTCTGGAAGCCTCCACTTTCTCAGTTCAAAATGTTCATAAAGAACAGTTTAAGATATAAATCTCCTTTTAATAAATGAGCTGTGGTATTGTCAGTTAGCTGTATGCATATAAAAGTACACATGATTAGGCAACAGTGAGTAATATATGTTTATATAAATATAATTAGCCTGTTGGCTTGAGTTTAGCATGCTCAATAAAAACTGTTTTGAGCTGTATCCAAAAAATTAATTTATGCACAAAGCTTTTAACAGCTTCAACTCTTTCATAGAGGCCTTCATAATGTGAAAGTACAGCTGCTCAGAATCCTATGAGAGTAACTGGGTTATTGCCTGTCATTGCTGCACTGGAAAGACTCTTGCCTTGGAGACAGCTAAGTCAGCAACAAACAAAAAAACAAAAACAAAACTTTTGTTGGTTTAGCTTATGTCACTGAGAGAGCTGTGATAACCACTCCAACAAAAACAGTCCTTGTTGATGTCCAGGGTATCTCTGCTACAGAATCCTGCCAGATACTCCAGCATACTGAGCAGTGCAGACTTAGCTCCTCATCCCACTAGAAACTAAATTCTTCAGACATTCCTCTTAACAGAGAGAAAAAACAGTCTTCTAGCTAGTTAACATTCATCATGGCAGAAGTTCTGCAGCGCAGTCAGGGCAGAGTGTTTGCAAGTATAGATTAGTTTGGCTAAATCTAAGTGCCAGTCTGGAAGAAATGTCCAATACAAACTTAAGAAACTGATTATATGAAAGTGAAGACAGATTTGAACAAGGTCATAGAACTGGGACAAGGAAGCCCCCAAATCATGTTTCTGAATATATATAGAAAAGATGACTGAAATATACATAGTAAACAGTCTGTAATAATCTATCAGCATAAAATTAAATGTTGAGGGAATTTATAAATAATGTACATGAAAACAGAATGTTTTCAAAATATCATCATCTACATTACAGAGATAAAAATGCTCACTGAGCACATTTTTCACGTAAAGTATTAACTGCAATAAAAATACATCTCCTAATGTAAATCAAAAGTAAAATCCCGTACCTGAAGGGGGCCTACAGGAAGGCAGGGGAAGGCCTATTTAAAAGGGTTTGTAGTGATAGGATACAGAATAATGGTTTTAAGCTAGGAAAGGATAGATTTAGGCTGGATATTTTTTAAAAAGTTCTTTTAACACGAGGGTGATAGATCACTGGAATGGGCTGCCCAGAGAGGTGGTGAAGGCCCCATCCTGGAGTGATTCAAGGTCAGGCTTGATGGGTCTCTGAGCAACCTGACCTAGTTAGAGATTGTCTCTGCTTATTGTAGGGGAGTTCGATCAGATGACCTCTAGAGGTCCCTTCCAGCCTAGAACATCCCAGGATTCTATGATTATGAGAAGACTGAGCATCAAAAAAAGCACAATTATTATTTTTATTCTCTATATGGATATATTCTTCAACTTTACCACTCAGGTACAACTTAAGTTACAACTAATGTGCAGACTAACAGCTGTGATCAAAAGGGGTGACGGGCACAGTCCCCTCACCACTCCCCAGCCACACATTCCCCAAGCCTTTGCTTGTAGTGGCATCCACTCCCACCTCACCCCAAGAAGCCAGGTCAAAGAGCTAACTCATGTAGTTTAGAAGGACAACAAAGTCAGCTTCCCTTCCCTTCCCGCCCGCCCCCCCCACCCCCCGCTAATTATCTGCAAAAACCAGTGTTCCTAGAGGTACAGCCCTACAAGTTAAACCCCCAAGTTACTGCCATCTGATTTACAATTACAGAATCAGAGTATTTTTTAAATCAGTAATAAATGTGTTTTTAAAATCCCTAACAGCTAATAATGAAAATTAACACCTATCACAAATAAAGACTTAAAGGCCTTCTCTGAAATGAATTTTGTTCAGGTGTCTCAATGACACCAGAAGCTCTTATAAAAAAACTTTTGTATTTCAAAAATATGTTAAAGAGAGGCAAGTAATCATTTCAGCTATCTTTATCTTAAAAAGACCGAGATATTATCCATTATTTTGCACTCTTAAGTGGCACATGACAAATTCTGAATTAAGCATATATACATTATCAGATTACAATGCTAAATAGGTAGGTTAGAAGGATGCATTTGCACTGTACACTGTTGGCCATTAACCTCTCTGAAAAAGGAAAGACCTCAATGGAAAGAGCTGTAGAACTGAAATGGTATGCAAATATTTACACCTATGTAATATAAATTAAATCATTTCCACAGAGAGCTCAGAAAGCTACCATGATACCTTAGTCTCTTGAGCCAATAATGTTCTTACATTTAGCTAAACAGTTACAGTTTTGAAATAAAATGGTTCCATATCAGTTAGCAAAGCATTCTGAAGGACTAACCTAACTTTGAATAACTAGCATATTATTCCTGCAATTTCACTACTGTTTTTTGAAGCGTTTAACAGGTTTTCAGCTTTTCTGAAACAGGCCTCCAAGAAAAAAAAAACCCAACAAACCAAAAACCCGAAACAAAATCAAAACCCCCAAAACAGGGTAGCAAACATTAACTCCTTACCCTATTTCTCTCACACCTCTCTGTCCTGAATCCATGTATCTGCATCATCAAAGCCTTCTGGTTTCTGACATTTCAAATCATCTTTCAACAAGACCAAGTTTTAGTTTTTGCTCCCTAGATTTGCCTACAGGAAACCTTGATATTTACATTAAACAAGGAGTGGATTACAAGCTACAAAAAAGCTCTACTGACACGTTTTTTATTAAATGGCAGTTTGTCTCCCTGAGCAAAAGAAGTCTGTAGGAACCATTTGTTTTAGCAAACTGCATTTATTCTGAACATATTAAGAATCACACTTCAAACAATCTGAAACCAGCAGCATCATCACCATATACTTCTTTTAAGTTGTCAGAAGTTTCAGGAGAACACACACCCACTATCCCCCCACCTGCAAATCTACAAAACCATTAAGAAAGCAAACAACTGAGATGGCAAAGAGAAATCATTGTTTCAAATGGGCAAGTGAAGTGCACACACACATAGGAGGAGTGCTAGGTATGGAAGAGGAGACTACAGCCGCTTACCCACGCAGATCTTTCCACTGCCAGTTTTAGGAGAACCGTTCTGTGAACAGCTTGTCCCTTCACTGCTCCTTACGTCATTCCAGTTTAACAGCTCTTCAGTGACACCGTGTACAGAGCAAGAACTGACCTGGGTTAAATAGAGCTTTTCCTTAGTTATTTCTCATCCGGATGACATCCTCACATAGACATACAGAAAAGTATGCCAGCACATAAGAAGGGGAAATGCAGGAGCAAGAAGGAATCACTACCAGCAAAAAAGCACAGGAAAGCTTAATCTGCTTGTCTAGCAGACATCTTCAGGACTCCTGTCAATCCCTTCCTTGCTGCTGTCACCTCTTAAGCATTTAAAGGCACGGACTGTCTGTTCACTGAACTGCAGTAAGTGCTACACACATTCCAGAGTTCAGAACCAACATTCTACTAGGGACTTCTCTACACAATTTTAAAAGGAAGATAGCACAAGTCTGCTAGGATAGAGAACGGCCAAGTTACACGATGGACTGACAATTTTTTTTTTTTTTTAAATAGAGGTAGTTAGTAGTTT
>JAVSBS010008712.1:0-17370 GCA_033124195.1 Coracias cyanogaster
GCTGCCGCTGAGGCAGCGGCCCCGGGGCGCTGCGGGCACGCCCGCCGCGGAGCGAGCCATGCGGGGGGCGAGGTGGCTGGCGGGTCTGCTGTGCCCCCTCTCCCTGCTCCTCGCCGGGTCGTGCGGAGTCCGCTTCCACCCGGGACAAGGTAAACAAGCGGCAACAAAGGCGGCGGCTGCCCCGGGGGTCCTGGCCCTGCGGCAGGCGCCGCGCCCCCGGCCGCGGGCGGGGAGGAGGGAGCGTTTCCTGACGGCGGGGGGAAGGCCAGCGGGGCGGCCGACCGGGGGTGCGGGGGCCCGGGCGGCCGGAGCGGGGTCTGGCCCGGCGTGCTGGAGGCAGGCCCTCTCGCCCCGCTCCTGTCACCGCAGCCCCGGCTGGCGCGGCGAGTGCCGTGCCCGGAGCCGCCTGGGTGCGAGAGGAGGCTGCCGCTGTGCCGGTGCGTCCGGCTGAGCCCCTTGCGCTCTCTGTTGCAGAGACCTTAGTGAAGCAGCTCTCCTCCTATGAAATCATCACACCTGTCCGAGTGAATGAGTTTGGAGAAGTCTTCCCCCACACGCATCACTTCAGCAGGAGGAAAAGGAGCTTGGAGGCACCGCTGGAGCCCACTGCTTTCCGAACGCATTACCAGCTCAGCGCATACGGGCAAGTCTTCCAGCTCAACCTGAGCGCAGATGCGGGCTTCGTCGCTGCTCAGTACACTGTGGTGCACGTAGGGGCCCCGCAGAAGCAGTCCTCCCCTGATTTGCGCCACTGTTTCTACCGTGGGCATGTCAATGCACAGGAAACGCACATGGCTGTCTTCAGCATCTGTGGTGGCTTGGTAAGCATGTTGGTTACTGCCTCCCCTCTCCATTCATATTCTTCCGTAGTGGGATGCCTTTGCCGCAGAGCGGAGCTGCGAATTCTCCGGCATCGTTCCAAGTAGTTGATCATGAAATGCCTTGGCATCGGCAGTTTGCAGTCATGATGATACTTTTTTGGTGGGATATACAAATGCTGCTTTCAAAGGACCTATTGCTGGCCCGTAATAGAATTGGTTGATGTAACTCCTGACACCAAGAGCATTATAACGGAGGAAAAAACATGTCTCAGAAACACAGTAAGCTATTGTTTTGGTAAAATGATGCTGTTAGTTGGCATCAGTTGTGTTAGCAGCTTTAAAGATGCTGTGTGTGTGAGCGAGGGAACTGGTGCTTGAGATGATGATAGAAGAACTGGTGTTGATACTGTCCTTCCTCTGCTTTTAGTAAGGCTGTGGAAGTATGTCTTGTTCTAATAGCTGTGCAGCAGTGCTTTCTAATCGTGTTTCTGTTAAAAGCGAATGGGAAGCTTCCTACTATCTTTAGTGAGAGTGTATCTCTAAAATGCTTCTTAAGAACTCAATTGAACCAACAAATCAAAATTCCATTGATACACATTCTTTCTTTATCCCTTGATAGCATTCTCATGTCTTCCAAAGTGATAATGAAGAAATATTATCACACAAATGTCTATCAAAACAGTTATACTGTGTTGCTATATCTTACAGTTTTGTGTCTAGAAACAAGAAGACATACCTAGTGCTTTACCACATCCCTGTGTATTAAAATGCTGAGGACAAGGATGTGTGACGAGCACACTGTAACAATATGATTGTGTAAATATTAGCGTGAATTTAAGTTGAGGTTGTTCCATGTTTTTTGCAGTCACTCAGGAAAGTAAGGGCGCAAGACTTTTATTTTGGGGAACTGAAAAAATCCAACTTTGTGTTCTAGTCTTTTTCTAGTAGCCTATAGAAAATAGAATGGAGTTGGCTGGATGCATGTAGGAAGGTGTGATGCATATTAAAAGAAGAGGATACACATAATGGAAAAGAGCACCAGAAATAATAGGTACTTGAAAGAGACACCTCTGTTGTCTTGTTTGGTTTTGGATATTTGGATATATGTCACCTTGTCTTTGCGTTAAGGTCTGTAGGCTTGGGCTTGTCCTTGGAAATTGCTGGAGAAGCAAGTATTAAAAAAAAGTGTATTCATCAAAGTTTTGCCTATATATATTGCTTTACCAACAGTTGTCTTTGGCTCTTGTATCTGTTATCCAAAATCCAAACCAAACCTCTACCCGATACCCCAATATGGTGCACTAACTCAGAGGGAGTAGGAAAGAGGAGGAATCACAAATATATGGTTGGTTTTCTTCATGTGTTTCATGTTCTAGTAGATGCTCATATACTGTGGCATTGAGAATAGTGTCATACTCTGTGGAATAAATGTAAGAAGTTTTAAAACCTTCAGTTTTCATAACTTTTGTTGCCTGTGTTAATTTTGTCCCTGCAAATCATCACTTTTCATTACTTGAAGGTACCATGTGCGCTGAAAAGAATTTTTCTGAAATATGTGTACCTACTGCACTTAAACATTGTTCCAACTAGCTTCTCAACTTCTCTCCCACTGTCCTACCACCCCCTTTACCCTTTTACTGGTACCTTACAGTCTGTGTCATGTATACGTCAACTCAGAAATCCCTGAGTGCCTTTAAACTGAGCCTTTGCCTCTTCTAGATAAGCCTTGTGTACTTTCACTGCAGCTTCCAGCAGGACTTCATGTACTCAGGCATTGCCTGACTGACAGGATGCCTAGTCTGAGCCACTACCAAAGGCCTTTCTGTCCTGGTGCTCTTGGGACCTTTTCTCACTGTTCGTTTTGCCTTCTGCCCAGGCAGACATAGCCTTTTGAAGGGTGTGTAGCGTACCCAGTGTTGTGGCTGCTTTCTCCTCTACTAGTGAAGCTGGTGAGGTTTTCAGAAGAGGATGCATGCCTTGCATGGGTGCTGGTGCACTTTTTGTGGGGCATGCCTATAGTTCCCCAAGGAGGGATTGTGTTCACACCCAGGTGGTTGCCTGTATCTGCACAGAGTATCCCCAAACCTGACTTGGGGCATTCAGCCTAATGTTTCTCATCCTCATGGGCTCAAAGTAAATGTTAAAGTCTTCATGTGACTGCCAGGGGAGACAACTTTTTTAGAGTTGAGGTAAGAATGGATGTGAAAGGAGGGAGGTAGGGGCTAGTTAGAATTTTCCTGTGAGAAATTTATTCCCCACTCCCAGGTGGGACTACTTTCAAAAGCTATTAAAAAGATATATATTTTTTTCTCAAGGTTTTAAAAATTTCATGTCTTTGTGCATTCAACAAATGTAGTTGCGAAAATAAGCTGGTCAGTTGTTGCTTTTTTTATTGAGCAGTACCATGCTTCATGAATACGCTCAAAGATTCAAGTGGGACTACAGCTGAGGTAAGATGCTATTTATTGTATGACAGTAGAAACCAGACTAGTGACTCAGTAGCCTTCTGTTTGTAGGGTCCATTTCACTCATTGCGGAACTTGACCTTGGCATAGGGAATTTAAAATAGAAGAAATTGCATTGAACTATTAGGTATAATTTTATCTTCCTGCTTTGCATATATAAGGCAATTGCTGTAGACCAATGCTGTAAAAGCTGGGCAGGAAAAAAAGGACTTGGACTTAAATAAAAAGGAAGCTTAAAAATGGGATTTAAAATTTTGCTCTGAGGATGTGCCTGAGAGATCTGAAGTTAAACTAGATACTTGCTTTGACTTTATCCTGTAGGCATCTATCCCCCAGCTCTGCACTGCCTTCATTCACAGCTTCGTTCCTGATGCCCAAGTTCCTCCTTTTTCTTTTTTGCATTCTCAAGTTGTGCTCTCCCTCTCAAGCTCTGCTTTCCCTTTTCACCCTCAGTTAAGCCTTTTTCTGCGTGTGCCAAGAGCATGTACAACCCAGAGTACCCATGGAGCATTGCTTAATGGCTCCTGACACCCTGTGTGCAGTTTTGTTGTGTTACATTTCAGAGCATGCCCTGGGTTCAGGGATGCAAATGGCAAAGGGAGGTTAGAAGGTCAGCAGGGAGTCTGTAGTAATTGCAAGGAGAGAGTGTGTAATTAGGGAAGTTTGGGATGCCATCAAAGGAAGAAGGTCATTTGGAGCGATGGCCTGGGTGCCTAGTTGAACATCTGATCACGTACAGGCATATTTCTTGCATCTTTATAGTAATTTTTGAAATGTCACAGTTTATTTCACTTTATTTTTCTAAGTTATCTTTTTACTTCTACTGCATTAGTCAATTATAGCTTCCTACAAACATGGGAAGCAAGATCTTCTGAGGATGTCCCTTGATGCATGTAGTCTAAAGAGACCTCTCTAATGTTATCCAGACAGTAAAATCAAAGAGGTAAAAAAAAAAGATTAAAAAATCATTTAACTTTTGAGAACATATGGCTTACAAGTTTATTGGCCAATACCAGTGAATAAAGTATCTTAATGAGGGAACTATTGCTATGTATAACTAGAATGAGCCTTCAATTCCCAGCAGGCCCCTGTCTTAAGAAATGAGCTTTATTTTTATTTTTTTTTAATCCTGAATGAATGCTATAAAAACAGTTTAGTCCTTTGAGAAGCCTGGTATTCTTTCTTGGAGATGAGGAATGTGTGGACAAGAGTGATGCTGTGGATAGTTAAAATCATTTTTTTGTGAGCTGGAGGAATGGCCAAGTGCCAAAGGTGTTTTATGTGACTCTACTGTGTGAGAGAGGGAAAGGGAAGAAAGAAGGAAACTCAGTCTCTGCTGTGTAGAGCAACTTCACATGCTCCCTGACTGGCAAAAGTTAGGAGTAGGAAAGTACATGCAAATCAGATCTTGCATGGATTTGCTAGCTGTCAGCTTTCTGCAGTCCAGGAAGGCAGGACTGCTTTGTTCTAATGCAGCTTCTGGAGTGTTACAAGGTCTACATGACAAATTCCTTGGGAGCTCAAGGAAGCCCCTTGGTGACACTACTTTACTGCACACCAAGCTTACTTTTGTCTGGAGAATGGCAGGAATATGAGCCTCAGTGTGGATCTGCAGAATATCCTCAGTACAGGAGGTTGTGTTTGTATTTTTTTTATTAACATTGGTCAGCAGATCACCTTTCTGAGAGACTTCTGAAAATAAAGTCTGCTACTGTGGATGAGTGCAGTGGTTCCTTTCAAGGAAAAGTAAGCAGTCCTGTAATTTACCTTAATGAAATGTAATTTTGAATAGTTGGGCTTAAAAAAAAACCCAAACCAACAAACTTGCTAGAAGCTATTGCTAGCATAGCCAGCATCAAGTTTCTTGTGGAGATCTAGTGCAGGTAACAGACTTCAGGTATTTGCTCCCCAGGTTGGTGCTGCTTAGTACTAATCACTGAGTGCAACTACCTTGGTTTTCCAGAGAAAGCTTCAACACTTGTAAGTGAAAGATCTGCTTACCTTGACATAACTTAATGCTTTAATTTGTGCTGTCACTTCAAAAAAAGTTAACCTTCTAAATCTGAAAGGTGGATTAGTTCTCAGCATTCAGGTGACATTTATAAACCTATGAGCATCCATAAGCCACATACTAATTTTTATAGATTTATATCTTAAGAAGAGATTGCATCGTAAGCTAGGAAAAAATAATTAAAATGTCAGCTCAAGATGATCAATTCTTCTTGGGACAAACTAAGTCTTACTGCTGCTGACTGGTTGATGTGATGACTTCCACTTAATAGTTCTGGTTTCACTCATTGTGTAGGTATACAAGGTGAGGCTCTAGCCCTGAATCTCTGCAATGCAACAGTCAAAAATTTCAGTGTTTCCATTGTCACCCTGGGCTTTTGTTCTATCTCTCACCAGCACAAAATACTTTCAAGTACAAGGTTTGACTTTTCAAGTAAAGGATAAAATGTTCTTTCTCTTTGGCTGTTGTTTTTATAGCTGAACAGAACAAGAAAGGATCAGGAAGTAGACCAAACTCTACCTTCGTTGAAAAGGTTTAGATAAAGATTTTTGTACTTGATTACTTAGTTTGAATTTTTAAATCTGATTTTGCTTTTTTGCTGTTTTCTTCTCTGATTATTTATTCTTTTGCTCTTGACTTCGTTCCATTAATAATTTTAATCTCATTTACTTTTGGTCTGTTTTCCTATTAGCTTTTTCTTAATATGTCTCACAAGCAGGACCAGTTTTTAAATATTTCCACTTCTGTGACACTGGATCTAGCATTTTTCAACAAGGGTATATTTTAATGACTGCAGTTGCCTGAAGTCTTCCTAGTGTTGCTCTGCTGGTCACAGGATGAATTGCACGTATCTTTTACTATTGCTACCTCATCTCCTTTTAGCTTTGTTTTCTCACATATGGACACTAGATGTCTTTTTCAGAGACATCTGAGAGTGGACCATATTACCTGAATTTACTTGAATATGATCTTGTATCCCAGAGTCAGTTTCAGCCTGCCTGTCTTGGCAAAATCACTCCTCATCACACAATTTGTTATAAAATAGTAAGATGGATTAGGTCTCCCTTGCAGCTGGTACAAAAATCCTGAAGCATCTCCAGTACATTTTCCCCAAACTCTCTAATTTCTGCTTTTCCTGAAAATATTTCTGCAAGATGCTGGGCTTTTGCACATGGACCAGCACAGATCAGCAAGTACAAGTGGTAATTGCAATTGTAAACTGAGAAAATACTTGGGGTTGTGAGTTGTGCAGCTGGAGGTCTGTCACAGAAAATGTCAATTGGAATCAGTAGGATCTGAGTATGCATCTACTTTTTCACCAGAAATTCTGCATAAGTTGTTCTTTAAACAGACCAGGACATGGCTACGTAATGTTTCATGTCAAGGGTGCTCAGCTATAACTGGCCTGCCTTTTGCCCACACCCTGTGTCTGGTGGCCTTCCTCAGCAGCTGCTTGAGCACTGTTCTATTTACCAGGTAAATTGTTCCAATGGCTGCAGCCTGTTCTTAACTGCTGCCTTTATAGGAGATGCACAATCTCCTTTTCATCCTTTTGGGTTTATGCAGTCCAGGTGAACATGCTGGAAAGCTATGGGCAGCCACAGAACGTTGGCTTTACTTGTATGTTTGTTATAGGAAGTACGCAGAAGGTATTGTGCATTAATGCGAGTGATAAGTGTCAGGGGAGGGGAGAGGACACAACATGTGGCCTTTTCCTCTCACTGGGTGAGCTAGGTTACTGAAATGATGTTCAAAACAGCTTTTTTTATTTATTTCTTTCTTTTACTTAAGTTAATGCTTCCAGCCCCAGGTGGCAGTCAACAGTTAGGTGTCCTGGATCTGGGGAAACTTTGTACTCTTGGGGAATAGATAGGCTTCCCACCTGAGATAACATATCTGTAGAAGTCTTAGCTGTCTGTTTCAGACATGCCCTCGTGTAGAAAATGGTGAGATTGTGGTAGCAAAGTCAGACGCTGTGAGAACAGCTCACACCATATTGACAAAAGTACTTAAGGTAACTTACTGTGTGGTTGACTAAAAAAGGTGAAAATCTAGTCATACCTTGCATATACTTGAGTGATAACTGTCTGATGGCACATATGGGGTTGAAAGGACTTTATGAAGCTATTCATCTCCTGGTAAGAGAAAAAGGTTTTTCTGTATGTGCTTTAAAACATCAAAGCTAGGAAGTTCTCTTTAAACAGAGGTAAGTTGCAAATGTAAACTTTCTTGTCTGTCTCAGTAAATGTCAAGTTTATATGATGGAGCTTCCTCCAAGATTAAGTGTATGGATCCCAGAGTTCTCTGTTTATGGGAATACTTAGCTTGATGACTAGCTTTATTTATGTGTTCAAAACAAACCCCCTAAAACCCCAAAATCAAAGCAAACAGCTCCCTCCCTCCCTGCAAAAACCTAACCAAACATAAAAAACCCCTTTATCTATATATACATTGTTTCACCACTTCCAACAGGTATAGCAGAATCGCTGCTTTTCTATAGCTACATACACGGAGATTTTGTTATGGAAAAAAAAGCTGTTATGTGTAACTTTTAAATGATTTATATAGCTTGTTCACTATGAATTGTATATGAAGGTAAATATAAATAAAATGCCCCTCTCTCTTCCTTCCACTCCAATAAATCTTGTTAATTGTCATGAACCCTGCTCTTTCCATCTCTCTTTGAGACCCAGAGAATGTTACAATAACAACTTCACTGCTATTTAGCCAGCCTGTTGTTGTTACAAATTGTAGTTAGAAACTCCTGGAATACTTTTAAATTTGGTTTCAGCCAGACTTTCTTGCCTAGAATAGCCTTACAAAGTGATGTTCAGGGTACCTAGTGCCAGGTTTTACACTTCCTGAAAGAATATTCTCTCCCAGGTACATTATGTAAAAGCAAAATACCTTTTTTGTGTGTGTTCCTAAGTGAAAGTAACTTGGCAGTAAGGACACTGGATGCAGTGCTGTGGTTACCAGTATGGTTGGATCACAGGTGATCTAATAATACAAGTAGGTAAGATTCCTTTTAGGAGTTTACATGTAATTTAAATTCCAATCTGGAATTGTGTGATTTAACCTGTGACTAGGTGGTTAAATCTGACTAAATCTGACTTTCCAGATCAGGACACTTTGGCGGGTAAGTGGATGCCTCATCAGTTTTGTTCAAGGTGTAGTTAAGTGTGACTGCTATCTGCTCATGAAAACTTAACATCACAAAATTTGTGAGGAGATGTAGTTAGATCATAGTTAAAGTTATGATGAAAGATTATTTTCCTTTAATAAATTTTTAGCATTTTATTCTAAGAACTTCAATCATTTAAACTTGTTCCACCAGAAAACACTTATGCATTGCTAGATATTCCTTCCCTGCTGTTTAGCTGATGTATCATTATTTTATTACTATTCTTTTATTTCTATTAGCTCTAGTTTTAATTAATACATCAGCTTGTAACAACTACCTCTTATTGTGTTTCTAGCTGAATTATCTTTTAGTAGAAATATTTTTTCCAGATGTTGGCAGCGTACCATCATCAGATAACCTTTAATGCTTTTTTTCTTCAGTGAACTAATTGAACTATTCTTCTTAAGGCTTTCAATAGAAAACATTGTAACAGTGGATCCAGAAGAAAAAGGTGAAGGGCTTCTCCCATGATTCAGAAGAGCTTTGAATGACACAAGGGGGGAAAAAAGGGGGAAGAGAATTATATAAAAGGAAGGGATTTTAAAATTTACTTTGGCTATGAAAGTACTCGTCTGTAAATGACTTGCAGGTTTTTGAATTTAAGAAACCATACTATGAGGGTATGAAAAATACTTGAGCACAGGACTGGAGCTTACCTGGGAGGGAATCTGCCAGTTTAGTCATGTTTTCCAGAACTTCAGTTGTTCTTTAAGCATTTTTCTGAAACCTTTCCAGTTCTGCTGTTGGACATATTAATTCCACATTTCTGAAACCTACTATATATCCCTTATGTTTTCCATGTGTTCTACGAAGTTACCATTATACACAAGGATGTAATTTGTATATGGGTATGGTACATACTTTAACCATAACTTCTGCAGTATTTATTTCTGCTACTCTTGGAATAGAGCAAATATGTTGATTAAGACTATACAGTTTTAAGCCACTTTAAACCAATAAGATATACCATATATAGTGAGTAGCTGTGTTGATCCATTGAACCTTGATTTAATATAAAGTGTCTGACTCATCCAGAGTCTTTTAAATCCAAAAAATAAATTATCTTTCTCATGTGGGTTTTCTCATAAATTTCCTCAAATCTTTGCATATGCATAGTTCTGGGTAGCACTCCCTCTTTGGACTACTTATTTATGATGTGCAAGAGACTGTTTTCAATTTTGTACTCCACTTCTGCTGAAGAGATCTTTTAAATGTACTTTTACCTCTTTATCTGAGAACAGAAATAGAACGTTTGGGGCAGATTTCTTGTTACATGATTTCAGAGGCATCTGTAGATGATAAATAAATCCAGTTAATTTCTCATTTCATTTCCTGCAAATGCTTGGGCTCCTGTTTTAGCAACCTGCCTCTGTATGTCTAAGTGACTTTGCTTTATTTGGTTTTATCAAAAGTATTTTTCATTTGGATCTCATGGCCCTTTTCCTTGTGCACCTAACTCACAGTAATAGCTCCTTTTGTATCAGCGGAGTCTGTCTCAAGATGAAGTATCACTTGTGAATGAAGGACTATAAAGCAGTGTAGCTGGTGCCTGAATTTTTGTAGACCTATGTGTTAGGAAAATGAGATAACCATGTTGTAGCTAACCAAAGTCCATTTCTAGCCTTGTAGAGAATTTAAAGGATTGGAATCTGTGGCTTCAAGCTCAGTGTCTGCTTGGGTTTTAAGTGACAAATTTCATACCACTCTTAAGACAGAGCACTGTTTATGTCTCTTATCCTTTTCTCTTTCTCACATACAACATAATGAGTTCTTCTCAACCTTGATAGGGTGTGTGCAAAAAGTTTAGACTACTGGGAGGAAGTCTTACTAACTAGTCAGTGGTAGTAATTATTTATCTATGCATTGTCAAAGAGGAGATAATTCACTGAGGAAAAAAATGAAGATTTGTTGCATCATGGAAGAAACAGCTGATAAAAAAATCCATATCTAAACAGGCAGTTGATCCTGGGATACTGCGCAAGAACCGGTGGGCCAGAGTGAGCAAGTGAGAGGAAGCCTGGCTCCATTTTGCTAAAATAGTTAGCCCAAGTATCTGGAAAGGTGGAATCTCGAGTCTTAAGGACATGATTGTGCCTTCTTTTGTTAATATTTTTATTTAAAACAAGTAGCTAAGAATAATTTTGAGATCATGAAACATAATATAGGATCCTTCCCTTTTAGATGTCTGTTCTAACCTTTCAGGCTCTACGTTTATGGTGTGTTCTGTATTTTCTTGGGTGTAACTAAAGAGATTTCTTTTGCATTCTAAGCAATTTCTCTAATCATTTGCTGTGAAGATAAGCACAGCTACTTCTGAGTGTCTTTTTTAAAAGACAGAACTGCCTTTTTTCTGCCTTTTTTTTTTTTCCCTACATGGCTTCAGTGTATCATTTTTCAGAACAGGATTCTGGATTTCAGTTAAGAAACATGCTTCAGTTCTGGTTGAGATACTTGGGCTACAGAGCAATGAAAGCTGAACCACAGCTGTTGCCACACATTTTATATTGTGTATTCGTTGTTAGGCTCAGCTTGATGTGCAGGCTTTGGAGCAACATTCTGACTTGCTGGGTAAGCTCTTGTTTGTATGAAGTTGCTTTTTGCCAGAAAAAAATGGTTCTCCCTTCCAGGTAACCCTTCCTCTTTCAATTGAAAAATATCTTTCTTTGGTAAAAGGCATAGATTTTTAATGGCACAGAGGAGTTGGCACACAGCGTACATGATTTCCATTGCTAGCGCTTAAGGTGTGAATATACGTCTAGAGGAAGGGCAAGGCAGCAATACCTCTTTTGGAGTATCAGTAATCCTAGATTGACTTAGATCAGTCATGATGCCTCATGTTGACTCTTCCCAATCCACCGGAGAGGATAATGCATACATAAATATGGTTTTGAATTACTAGGTAGGCTTTTTCCTCTGGTAACACTTAGTTATCTGAGTATGGAATTGGAGTCTGAGTGGAATTTTCAAAGTGATCAGATTCCCCTCAAAAACATGTCTTAATGATTTATTTTTTTTTTATTATTATTATTTTTGGTCTTTTTTTTTGAGTGTGAAATGGTGGAAAAATACAGCCTTCTTGCAGTTCATCTTTTCCAGTGGAAGTCTGATATTCTGGAAGATGAGTTTAAAATGTAGCACCAACTCTTTCCTTAGTTCTGCACCATTATAATTGGTATGTTGTAGCTGAAACCATTTCTTTGTAAAATCTGAAAGCCTGCCAGTTGGCAAAGCCATTGAAGAAACCAAATATCTGCTTTAGCTATTAGGAGGAGTAGGAGGGAAGTAAAATGTATGAGTGGAATAAAGCAGTAGCAATAATGTTTTTGCTTAAATCTAAAATAGCATCCTTTAAATGTTTCTTATCTAGAAATAGAGTTTATGGTATATGAGGGGAAATAATTAGCATGTTAGTGTTCACAAATAGTATGGTGTCAAATTTATCATGTTTTGGTAATTGGGACTTTAACAATTTATGTAATAAACATCAACATGAATCTTAGCATCAGCTCTTGCTGCTTTGTCCCTGCATGACAGGCTGTTCCTGTAGGTCCCTGCCATTTTGTCCAGAAGGTTGTACCTCCTTAGGACTAACTGACAACTGTGGCATATCTGTTTTCATGAGGCCCTTTCCAGGCAGCAGACAGCGTTCTCAGTGTGCTCAATCTGCCGTCCTCTACAAATCACATGCCCTGGAAACTCTGCATGTGAGAAGGCTGAACTGAACATTGCAAGCAGTCATCCTGGATCCTTTCTAAGAATTTAAATGAAACAGAGGGGAAAAGTGTTTCTGTGAGTTAGTATTTTCCTTTCATAACTGTTTAAAACTATCTAGCTGCATCTTTC
Source organism: Coracias cyanogaster (assembly GCA_033124195.1). Classification (NCBI taxonomy): domain Eukaryota; kingdom Metazoa; phylum Chordata; class Aves; order Coraciiformes; family Coraciidae; genus Coracias; species Coracias cyanogaster. The sequence continues at coordinate 12,325 of JAVSBS010008712.1, forward strand.
TTCGTTCTGCAACAAAGGTGATGCAGAGGATTCAACCACAGCGAGTTTACAATAACTGTAATTTTGAATGAAACACACTGTCAGGCAAGATTACAGATAGTCTGACGTGCCTGAAGCTTAAAAAACTTTAAAGAACAGAAACCTGGTAACTGCTAGAAGGATCCCAAATTCAAGGGAATATTATCATTCTGGATACTAAGGTAGTCTGTAGCAGGTTTTAAGAGGCTTTTTGTAAGTTGCTTGGAAAAAAGCTGTTCCTACTTCTCTTATTGTGTATCTTGCTCTGCCTCTCTCTATAATCTTGAGTTTCAAGGTTGACATGAATGCTGAATCTCTCAAATCATGTTATGTAGTTTATCTATATTCCTATATTGGTCACCATGCCTCACTAGCATGGCAAAACAGCAAAGGGGATGCAGCGCACTTGCTCACTTTAGGTGCTAAATTGTCTGAAGTGAGGAAGTTCCCAAAAAGTCTGAAAATAATTTTATTAAATTCTTACATGTTTTTCCCTTCTCACAGTTCCCTGAAAGGTGCTTAATCCACGGGAAACTGAATTTGGTTGGAAGTGCAGTGAGAAAGAAGAGATTTTGTTTTAGGATTTCATTACTGAATGGATTATGAGGTGGGAGGGTAGGGGAAAGGAGCTTAATTTTTTCTACTTTTTCTTTGTATATGTGCTGGTGCTTTTGTTAGTAATCGAGTTCCTTTGGTTCCCATTACATATGCACTGTGTCTGCTATAGAGAGGGCAACTGAGTAGAAAAATGCATTAATGAAACTGTCAACTTTGAATTCCTGGAACTTCTTTCAAAGTCTTAAAAAACAATATCACATTGACACTGTTTCTGATCTATGGGCAAAATGCAGCTTTAGAAGCAAAGCAAAATTTATGTAAAGGTCAGAAGGCAGCAAATCAGTCTAAAACTTAATTTGGACAGCACTCAATTCCAGAATTTTTTGATGGCCTCTGCTGCTCTGCACAGTTTCTAGCTGGTTGTGCTTGGTTATACCTTGGTTCTCTGTGATCTCCTTTGTTTCATTAATTCTATGTAGTGATTATCTATGATACGTTGTTAATATGCAAGGTAGTCTGTTATGACTTACTCCGGTGGTACAAGTCTCTGAAAGCAAGCTTCTTTGCCTTACCTTGAAGCTTCCATCTCTAACTTCTACTGAAATTTCCTCTGTCTCAGGTACAACTTTACTTCCATTAACTTCAAAGTGTCATAGTTTATTTCAATGAAAAATATTTTTATACTGGTATTTTTAGTAGAAAATAAATCAATTGTTTCTCTTGCTTTCAGATGGGCACCTTTAAGGCACATGATGGTGAATATTTTTTAGAACCTCTGATGAAAGCGGATGGAGGTGAACCTGAAGATGAGCATAACAAACCACATCTTATATACAGGCATGAAGAACTTAAAAATTATCAGAAATCCCATAAACCTTGTGAAATTTCAGGTATAGTCATACTTTTACATTTCAATGTAAATGTTTTCCTTTTTTAAATATCTGACATTTGAAGATTTAATTTTTGTAAATATTTATCTCCAGATTGTTCCAGTAGAACATATATGTTTCTTTCATGTACGCTTGGCAGCCATTTATTTTTTTTCTTCTAGTGGCTAATTCAAATGTAGGACAAAATGTGCACGTAAAAAAGAAAAAAAAATAATGATATTGCAAGAACTTCTCTGTGGGTTTTCTTTTATACCTCCATTGTCCCATATGTAAACATCTAAAGAGTAGATCCACAGGAATTGTTGCTTATATTCATAAAAGCTAATGAACTTATGGCAAGTGTAACAGATATTAAGGAAGACAGATGCCCTGTGTTAATGAAAGTATCTAATATTACCCATTAATGTAGATTTTTGTCCTTATGAGTACTTTAATAAATTATTCATAGTACATATTTATAGTATTTAGTTTTATTTAAAATGGAGTGATTTACAAGCATACTATTAGGATATGTGACAAGTGAATGATTGCAATTGTATAGCTTCACGGCATATAAGTTAATCATTAAGCAAATTAACTTGAGGGAATGTGCCTATGTGAAGGTGCCTATGTAAGACAAAAAAGCTTTATTAATACCATGAAACCATAAGTAGACAGCACTGTGATTTTAATATATTTTTCAGTGGGGCTGAAAACTTTCAGTAGTTTTTCATAGTTATGCATGCATCTTTGTAGCTGGAAAATAATATGATGCAAGAAGGGCACCTGCAGCTGCCATCAGAATGCAAAATCTAGACGAGTGGGATTAGAAAGGATTTACTTGAAATTGTAGGTACCCATAGATTTATTCTAAACATTGAGATACCATCTGCTTTGGGATGTATTGATGTAGAAGCCTTTGAAGATCCTGCCTGAGCAGTGCACTTCTTACCTTTTACTATTATACTATTGCCCTTTAAAAAATATTTTTCATTGTGTTGGAAACATAATTTTTTTAAGCCTAGTGACATAAACACTTTTTTTGCTTTTGATAGACACATACAGGCTTTGTTTATTTGGCCTCAAAGAAAACACTAGTGGGTGGAGATTTATAACAGGAAAAAGCATCTTATTTGGTTCAGTTTGGCATTTAGAAACATCCTGTCTCATGAAAAGTGTAGAATTTTAATTGGATTTGAAATCTCCATTTACCCATTTTGAATGTACTTGCACTTCAGGAATGTTTAAGCAAGGCTTAGTGCATAAACATGACTATCTGTAGAAAGGGAAAATAAAAAAATTTCAACTTTATGCTTTTAAGGCATAAGAATATGGTAACTTTCCCCTTTTCATTTATGGGGGGAACTCAAAAGATTGTGATGCAGGGATTATTGTCACCTCTGGGGGAGTGAAGTGGCAGAAGTGCTCACAGAGGAAAAACCTTGTGTTATATTTCTGTCCTCCGAAAAAGGTTTGTCTCTTAGCTTGGAGGTTTGGAGTACTTAGTTTGGAGGTATCTGAGCAGGTTCTGTTTCCTTTCAAACCTGATCCTATATAATTAATATTAATGGAACTGTCAAGGAAGTCACTGAAGGCTTTTGATGTGTGCTTGCTTTTGAAGTAAACTCCGTATTTATATAAATATAATGTTTTATATATATATATATATATGAAAAAGTCATCATAGACTTGAATTCAAGATCCAGGCCTAGTCTTTATTATGGTTTGTTTTGATTGATTTTCTTGGTATCAAAGGTTTGTGTGGAGAAAAAGTATTTTGTTTAATTAACTTGCTGCCTTTGTTGCCCTGCTTAAGCTGTAGTAGTAGCAGCTTAGCTCCTTTCAGCCTGTCTATTTGGATTATACTGCATTCGAGGAACTCTACACTACTGCTACTTCTTAAATACTTTTAAACAATTATTCCATATATAATAGAAATAAATAATAGAAATAAATAAATGCAAGTAAGATAAATATACATTCACTTTGTTTTGGGCAGCCTTTTGCCCTTTTCAAATTTAGAAACTGCATTCAGCAGTGTATCTATCTTTATTTTACAGAAAAAGAGTTGAAGAGCACTTTACTACGTCCAACCTTCAGCAGTTTAAATCAAGAGAGCAATGCTTTACAGAAGTCTCTCAGTTTAGAGTATGCTTTAAATAACCTATCTGTAGAAGATGGTGGCAATCCACATTCCAGAAAAAAACGTTTTCTTTCCTATCCAAGATATGTAGAAGTGATGGTTACAGCTGACACCAAAATGGTTCGTCACCATGGGCAGAATTTGCAGCACTACATACTAACACTGATGTCAATAGTAAGTAAACTGAAGTATTAGCAATTGCAGTTACTTCTGTTTTCTGCAACTTCCTTGTTGTCTTGTTTGACTAAATTTTGTGTTGAAAGAAAAGAGATTCCATAAACAAACAACAAAGTAGGCCCAAAACTTCAGGGTATGGATCTTTTCAGTTTAATGTAGCGAGGTGTGTAGGTGAAATGCTGTGACCTATTGCTTGATTTGCTGTTGCATTGGAAGAATTCTTGAGCTTCAGTGAGTTAAAGATATAGATTAATTACAGCAGACAGTTTGAGAGCTTTATGAAAAAATGCTTGGTTATAGTAATCCTAGTTTGTCAAGTAATTTCAAAATAACATGGCTCAGACTTTGAGTTGGCATAATTTAGTTGACCTCTGTGTGGTGAATTCTTGCTTGAACCAAAAGTCACATGTATTGATTCAAGATGTAGTACAATAAGCTCCATAAAATCAAAAGGTTTACCATGATACCGGTTGAACCATTTTTTAGGAAAAGGCATGCTGAAATATTCTGCGTAGTAGTTATTTCTGGATTTCTGTCTTTCCATCTATTCAGGAAGCTTAACTTTTATATGAAACAGCATTTAACGTTGGGCTTGCAAATTAAGACACCTACATATAGGGATCTATGGAAATACTTGCTCTAAATAATAGAGAGCTATTTACTTGATGAGTTAGACATCTACTTCTGGATGAACAGGTGAACTCTAGTTTCCACTAGGATCAATTAATTTGCTTCATAGAAGTGTCCAGTAGGACATCTGACTTGGCCTCAGCTGCTGCTTCACAAAAGTGTGCAAATTGATAGATCATGTGTCCTATCTGCATGTTCTGTGTAAGTGTCTGATAATCTATAGCGTCTGAATTGACACTAGGTAATGTGTGATTAAGCAACTGAACTGAGTTCTGCTTGCTCTAATGTCTAGATCTCCAGCAGATGGCAGTGGAGATGCTGTCACCTATTACATAAATATAGGCACCTAAATTTAGAAGATGGAATGTTCTTTAATTGGTTTATAAGAAAAATAACAAAATTATAAGGGAGATTATCATACTTCAATTTGATAGTCTTCTCATTTTTTAACAAATTTTTGCTCATTTTTTAACAAAGACAAGTGCCAGCTCCTCCACTTTGGTCACAACAACCCTCTGCAACGTTACAGGCTTGGGGAAGTGTGGCTGGAGAGCTGCCTGGCAGAAAAGGACCCGGGGGTGCTGGTGGACAGCTGGCTGAACATGAGCCAGCAGTGTGCCCAGGTGGCCAAGAAGGCCAATGGCATCCTGG
>JAVSBS010008712.1:17470-46292 GCA_033124195.1 Coracias cyanogaster
CTAATGGCACATAACATAGCTGTTATCCATTCCATGAATCCTATGTTTCTTTATTCTGAAACCAAGATATGTGATCTTGTCCTGCTTGTGGAGCGAGGACATGGTAAATGTGAGTACCCTAGAAGATTGGCAGTGTCATTGGGTTATACATTTAGGCACAGCCTTCATTTTCAAAAGGCAGCTGGGATTCTTCTCATTGCATTAACTTATTACGTAGATTTTTGTCTTGGTATTTATGAATCTAAAAAATCTCAAACTAACTGTGGTCTAATGAATAGAATAAAACAGTTTTATCTTGAGATAGCCTCATGCCCTTGTGTAGAAAAGAAAGAATCACAGAGTCACAGAACGGTTTGTGTTAGAAGGGACCTTAAAAATCATCTAGTTCCAACCCTCCTGCCATGGGCAAGGACACTTTCAACTAGACCATGTTGCCCAAAGCCCCATCCAACCTGGCTGTGAACATCAACAACTTCTCTGTGCAATCTGTTCCAGTGCCTCACCACCCTCAGCATTAAAAAATTCTTCCTAATATCTAGTCTAAATCTACCCTCTGACAGTTTGAAATCATTACCCCTCATCCTATCACTATATTCCCTTGTAAAGGGTCCCTCCACATATTTCCTGTAAGCCCATTTTAAGTACTGAAAGGATGCTGTAAGGTCTCCCCCAAGATTTCTCTTCTTCAGGCTGAATAACTCCAACTTCAGCCTGTCCTTGTAGGAGAGGTGTTCCAGCCCTCTGATTATCTTCGTGGCCCTCCTCTGGACCTGTTCAAGTATGTCCATGTCTTTCTTACACAAAAGGCCCCAGAACTCAAAACAGAACTCCAGGTGAGGTCTCACCAGAGTGAAGTAGAGGGGGAGAATCACCTCCCTCAACTTTCTAGCTATGCTTCTTTTGATGCTGTCCAGGATGTGATTGGCTTTCTGGGCTGCACTTGCACATTGCTGACTGCTGTCCAATTTTTCATCTGTCAGTATCCCCACGTCCTTCCCCACAAGGCTGCTCTCAATCACATCATCTTACAGAGTTTATTGATACTGGGGATTTTCCCATCCCAGATGCAGGACCTTACACTTGGTCTTATTGGACCTAATGAGGTTTGCATGGGTCCACTTCTCAAGCTTATCCACGTCCCTCTGAATGACATCCCATTGCTCAACTGTGTTGACTGTACCACGCAGCTTGATGTCTTTGGCAAACTTGCTGAGGGTGCATTCAGTCCCACTCTTCCTGTCAATGACAAATATGTTAAAAAACACCAGTCTCTGCTGACCTGAGGAATGCAACTTGTCACAGGTCTCCACTCATATTTTAATTGTAATGATTTGTCCCATATACCTCAATTCACTGCTGTGTTTCATAGACTGAAAAAAGACAAATACAATGGCAAAGCTGCCATGTATAACCAGATGCCTAAAATCCATGTATTTTCACTCTGTTTATAAATAAATAAATACATAAATAGTAATCCTTGTCAGTATGCTCATACTGTAGTGAGAGAAATTGCACAAAGCAGGCAACATCATTACAAAGTAAATTGTACCATTAACTGTTATAAAAAAATATCTGTACTTTCTTCTTCTACAGCAGAAAAGCTGCAGGTCTCACTTGCAGAAATTACTTCAATCTAAATCTTTGATCTTGTTTGTAGGATGACTGCTGCGTAAGTACTTTCCCAACCTCCCCGTTTCACTTAAGGTATTTGAACTTGCATATTGTCAATCAGAACTTGGGCCAACTCTGAAATAGGACAAACCCAGTAATTACAACTGGTGTGTATTTTACCTAAAGAAGATAAACTTTTAAATCATGTAGTTTAGTTTACAAGACTAGTTTTTCCCTGGGAAAGCTGTCTGTGCATGTTGAAAGACAATGGAGAAATGTGATTAACAGGGCATTGCAGAGGCTGGGAGCCACTGTGCAGTTTAGGCAGGACCAGAAGCAAGAGGTTCATTGTAAAAGCAGCAACCAGAGCAGGAGGGGGCAGACCTTGTCCTCTTGTAAGGCCTGTCCCAGCCTTTCCATCTCTGCTGCTGTTGAGGTGCCTGGTGAGGTCCATGGTCTGGAGATACAACCGCCTATCTGCCCAGGAAAGACTTGCTTGGGGCCCTGAGTGGTGTTGCCATATTGCTAGAAAGAAAAGACTAATTGAAAAAAAAAACAAAACCAAAACACAACAACTTAAAATTTGTTTATTTACACTTCAGAAGCTCTGAAGTAGCTTTCAAGAAGAGTTCTGTGTCAGAATTTCAGCCCTAGTGTTTTTTGGAGTGTGATGTGTACCATACAGAAATCTTCCTCAGGCAGACTTACAGCACTTCACCATTAACACCATGCAATTTGCTTAACTGCTGCTATGACAAGAATAATGTTATTTTAATCAGAAACACTGGCCCAAACAGATTCAGAACAATGTTTTCTATAATTTCTAAACAACAGGTGGATGGTTCAACTAATCTGTCTAAATGGCACACCTGTATTGTGTTACAGCTCTTTACAGTACTTCTCAAATCGTAGTTTTAAAAATAAACTTCCCACTGTGTGCCCTTTACTCACTTCATACTGTGTGCTCTTCGTGATTGTTAAATGATATATCCTTCATATACTTTAATGTAAGTCATCCCCCTTGCCCAGACATAACAAAATCTAGTGATTCACTGTTTAACACATTGTTTATATTCAGCAATTACTTTTTAAATGAAGAATTAACAATTGTATGATAACCTACATGATTACTTCATAAACACATTTGGTTTTAGTGTATTGTATTAGTAGAGCTAATATGGTGGTTATAGATCTAGATATGTCTCAAAACTATGGCAAATGAAGTGCTGTCTATGTCATTTCTTTGAGCTTACATGCAAGACAAGACATTTCACTGAGAATGGTTCTCTGCTGAAAATTATGTTGATGTTTTGCACTTCCAGTTCATGAGGTGAACTCTTCACTTTAGGTACAGAGAAGAGTGTGCTTGTGTTCTACTATTTTTTCTAATGATTGCTTCTCAGTAAGAACTGATCCACCTTTCACATTTTGGTTCTTTTTCTAAATTAAGAGAGAAAAAAACCTCCCAAAATATTTTAAAATATATGTTTTTAGTGAATGCTATTCCAACCAAAATGCACATCCTTTCAAAGCACATTAACCAATGCAAGTGATTTTTTTTTCTTTGTGTTCGGAAATAAATAGTCTTGTTTCTTTTAGAAATTCACTTTACACTTGTTAATGTAGCCTCTCTAATTCTCACATCTTGCTCCTAAAATTAAAAAGTGGGCATGAAGAACTATCTTAATTATTTTTCTTCAACAACTTTCAGGATAAACTGTCTTATAACATGAAAAAAAATTACCTCCGTCCCTCTTTCTATGAAAAAAGAGAGAAAAAAAATAATGAATGCTCTAACACATGGAAATTGTTTTGGAAACTGAAATTCCACAGTAAAACACACTGAATAAAATGCTTTAGTGATACTTTAAAATTTTGTACCAAATGTTTGGTTTAAGCTTGGGTAGAGCAGAAAAAAGGTCACACTCACTGCAAACTCACAATAATCTTCTGAGGCTTTCTTAAGTATACCGCTCTGGAAGCTGCATGGTACCCCCATGAGCAAATGAACATCCTGCCTGAAATCAGTAATGGAGAGACGAGTAGTGACAAGCTCTTACTAGAGTCAACAGCTGTTGCAAAAACGGGGGAATAAATCCGGTCTTGTGAGGCCAGCACTGAATATGCGACAGACACAAATCGGGAAGCAAATAATCACCGTTTATTTGCAGCAACATTTCCAGGTTCTTTTGGATTGCTGGTGATAAATTAACAGCTACAGGTACACTAAGCGTTGTATAGCTAAAATTATAACAACACCACACTAAAACCGACAAACACACACACACACACACTAACCACGACAACTTGCCCACTGTAAGCCCAGCCTCTGGCTGATAGACAAGTCCGCCGAACAGAAATACAGTGGAGCACAAGACAGGACAGTCGCGACAAAAAGATAAAGGGAAAATAGCGCAAGAATACACTCAGGGAAGCACAGAAATGCACCTGAGGAGAAACATGAAATACACCTGGGGAGGAAAAGTATATCACTCAGTGTGAGCTGAGGTAAAGAATCTTACCCACAAGGCGTCCTGAGTGGGGGGGGATGGAGAGGGCAAATTCGACAATCCGTCCTGTCATCAGTATGGTTCTGAGTCCTGTCCCCAGTTTTTGGGCCACAATTGCGGTGATATTTATACTCAAATTTTCACATTGCATCACCAGAGTATACATGCAGGTGGGGATGACTATAGACAATCTTATCGCTTATGTTAATGTCACAAAGTCTGTTAATTCACACCTGCATGGGAGGAGGTAATGGCTCCTTTGTTTCAGGGCGGGAAAATGGGGGACTGGGACCACGAGGCCTCCACCTCGTCTCACACTCCTCCAGGCATCCAGATAACACCAGATATCAATCTCGTGATGGCTGCCACCTCGCCCAGCGCTTGCCACCTCATCCAGTGCTGAGTTTCATGCTTCCAGGCATGCAGCTACAGGGTGTATCTGACTTGGGCTTTTGTGATTAACTTCTTTTCTCTACAGTAGTACAGAGTTCAAGGTCTGTCTCTATGGTGAAGCCTCAGTACTGTTTAATTATGACAAAGGCCTTGCCCTAAGGTACCTGGGACTTGTCTCGTATGAGGAAGAGTTGTTTTGCCAAGCAACACTCTATGTCTTTCTCTGAGTAGCTTCTAATGGCTAGAGAAGCCTGGCTATGGTTGTGCCATGTGGAATGATCTTTTCAGGTAGTTTCTTTCAGTTACTGAAAGGAAGGATGCTTTGATATCAGAGATGTACGTGATGGCATTTGGTGCGATCTGATTATAACCTTGATGCATAATTTCATCAGAAGGCTGTAAATAATGATAACTAATTCACCATTTACTGAGTTATTGTAGTACTAAAGGGAGGTCTTTGCAACCATCTCAGTCCAAAGTTAGAGACAGGACAGAGCACAGGCATTCATGGCAGGGTGACTCAGCCTTTAAAAGGGTTGTATTCTCTTTTTGCCTGCACTAGAGCACAGCAGGGAGTCATCTGGAACCTCTACTTGGGTAATTTATGGGGTGGTAGATTGAGGAGGACTTGAATTGAGGGGATAGGAGATGACCTGAAACTTATAGGGGAAAAAAATGGTAATTCCGAGGTGTGTAGGTACACTTGTGTAAGTTTGCATGAGGAGTCTCTGCTGGCATCAGGTTTCACTGGCCAAAGCACAGGTTTGTAAAGAAATATGGATGGAGCAGAATAGGAATAACACCATCAGAAATAACACAGCTCTTGCTCTTTCTCATTCTCTCAGTGAAGCATAAATATTGATGACTTCTTTATCTCATGACTTCAGACAATTCTGGGGTCTTACAAAACATATGACAGAATCAGGATATGACAATGGAAGAGGTGAAGGAGAAATCTCCCAGATCCTGGATATCTTACATCCTTTCAGCACTACAGTGATAAATACAGGATTGTTGGAGCCTGCAAAAAGACATGTGAGCTAAGAATTGATACTGTGTTTCTTTCAAGAGATAGGAATGTTTGTGTTTTCCTAGTGCCATGGTTGGGTGTAACGTACAAGGAAAGAAAAAGAAATCTTGTGATACACAATTTAGGAAAAAGGAGTCGAGGAAGTCCAATTCAATTTGGATATATAATTTACTTATATTCCAGCCTCCAGATGTACTTTCTTGGTTTATAGCTGCTTTTCTAAATAGCTCATTTTGCCGCAATTCACAGTCCCAGTTTAATGGATGATTACAACAGGGCTATCAAGAGAAAATAAACCTTGTTGTGCCCAAGTTCCTTCCAGTTGCCTGGCAGACAGAGCTGTGGTGATAACAAGATCTGGCTTAATCTTTGAGAATTTAATGAAAATGAAAGCTGTGATCCTTGCACTGAAGGGTAACTAGCTTCATTTATATATTCCTTTATTTTTTTTCTTCCTTTATTGCTGTGCGGTCTAAACAGTTCTGTGGTGTGGATGCTGGTTTTAAGACTCTGAAAGGCCTCTTGAAACTAATTTTCCTGGTCTTGGCTATTACCTCCTGCTTCTGTGAAGCCAGGATTTAGATCATTGTGAAGCAAGTAAATCTGGAAATTGTAAAGCAATGGTGTATTCTGTCAAATTCCTATCCCATTTTATCATCCTTTTTCATGAATGCTTCCAATAAGAGAGCACTGAAAGAAGTATCCTTAGAATACAGGAGCAGGGAGTACTTATCCCTTTATTTTTTTCACTGAAAATAAGAATCTCATATTCCAGATCTTTTCCCTGCATTGATCTATCATTTCAAGCCTCAATTGATGCTTTTTAGCCCATACAGTTCCCTAGGTAAATCTTCAAGTTTGGTTTGGTTTTCAGTTCTTAGAATTTTTCTTTACACGTGTTCAGCTACCCTGCAGCCTATATCTTACTTCACTGGTAAGGGCATCAGATTATCAGCACAGAGTTTTGCTCTTTGATCTTTTGAAAGCAGTGGTAATAACTAGATATTGGAAAGTCGTGAAAGTGCCCATGAGACAAAGGATCCATACCTTGAGTCAAACATAGAGTTAATCAGAGCAGTGTTAGTTGTACGTTTAACACAAGCTTACCTGACTCCAGTATGAGAGAGAGCATGCTTCAGATTCTGGCAAGTACTGCTGGCCTCTGGTATCTAAGTTACATTATTTAAGGTCTCAGCTGTTGCTCCAGACAGAGGTAGCTAGGAGATAATTCAGATGGTGCATGGATATGGTGTTGAAGGTCCTGCAACAGGTTCTTTTCAGATGTGCAATGAGATATTCTTCTTTCTTCTTATACTTAGTCTAATGCATTTCCTCTGAGGTATGAATAACTTGTATTGGGTTTTGAAGAAGTATTTTTGCTCAAATATTCTAAGTGGACGTTGTGTCAACAGGCAGGAAGGAGGACACCTGACTCTGGATTTTGTGTTGCTTTCTTTGCCTCCTCTGTTTTCAGATTTTGTTAGCAGATAACCTCAACAGTCAGCACTTGCACAACAGTAACAGATTTTTTTTCAAGGGGCTATTAATGTACATGAGGGAATATCCATCAACTACAGTAATAAACAAGAACAAGAAATGCTAAATTTTAATCCCAAGAGAGCTTCAGTTTGTAATCCTTGACTAGATTATTCTAATCACCCAGGATCAGAAATGAGTCTTCCTCTCACATAATATGGTACAGGAAGCCTTTAAGAAACTGAGGGGTAAAGTTGCACTGAAGATTGATAGTCGCAGTTTAGGCACTCATGGTATTATTTGATGTTAGCTGAATTTCGTGTTAACCTCAAATAACGGGTCCGTTTACCACACCTCCCCACATCTGGTTCCCAATCCTTTTGCCTATTCTACCTGATATATACCCTTGTAGAACTGGACAAATCTTGTATTGGTTTTTGTCCACTGTGTCTAGTGTCACTACCTCAGATGCTTCTCTTCACTTGACAACCAGTAAAATGCAGCTATTCCCTGAATTTCAGAGCTTAGTGTTCCAAAAGACATAAACTAGACTGATTTACAGGCTAACAGAAGGATGTTTCTGACTAATCTAGTGGCCTTCTGTGATGAAGTGACTGCATCAGTGGACAAGGGAAGAGCTACAGATACCATCTACCTGGACTTCTGTATGGCCTTTGATACAGTTCCCCACAACATTCTGGCAGCTAAATTGGAGAGATATGGGTTTGATGTGTGAACTGTTAGATGGATAAGGAATTGGCTGGATGGCCATGTCCAAAGAGTCAATGGCTCAATATCCAAGTGGAAACCAGTAATGAGTGGTGTCCCTTAAGGGTCCATAGTGGGAGTAATACTATTTAATATCTGCATCAATGACATAGTGGGATTGAGTTTGCAGATGACGTGCTGCAGATGACATGCTTGAGGGAAGGGATGCCACCCAGAGCAACCTTGACAGGCTTGAGGAGTGGGTCCATGTGAACTTCATAAAGATCAACAGGGCCAAGGACAAGATATTGCACCTGTGTTCGGGCAGTCCTCAGTATTGACACAGACTGGGAGATGAACAGATTGAGAGCAGCCCTGTGGAGAAGGGACCTGGGGTTACTGGTGGATGAGAAATTGAACATGAGCTGGCAATGTAGACTTGCAGCCCAGAAAGTGAATGGTATCCTGGGCTGCTTAAAAGCAGCATGTCCAGCAGGTTGAAGCATGTGGTTCTACCTCTTTGCTCTCATGAGGCCCCACCTGGAGTAGTGTGTCCAGCTCTGGGGCCCCCAGTACAAGGAAGACATGGACCTGTTGCAGCAGATCCAATGCCTACAAAATGATCAGAGGGCTGGAACACCTCTCCTGTGAAGAACGTCTGAGAGAGCTGGGGTTGTTCAGCCTGGAGAAGAGAAAGCTCCAGGGAGATATTATTGCAGTCTTTCAATATAGGAAGAGGACTCATAAGATCAAGAGAGACTTTCTCCTGAGGCCTGTAGTTGACAGGAGAAAGGATAACAGTTTTAAATGGAAAAGGATATGTTTAGATTAGATATAAGGGATAATTTTTTTATCATGAGGGTGGTGATACACTGGAACAGGTTGCCCAGAGAAGTTACAGATGTGTTCCATCCTTGGAAGAGTTGAAGGTCAGGTTGGGCAGGCTTTGAGCAACCAGATCTAGTAAAAGATGCCCCTGCACATTGCCGGGGGGTTGGAATAGATTATAGTTAAGGGTTCCTTCTGACCCAAATCATTCTGGGATTCCGTTTACTGTATTTTTATAGCAGTGCCTTTTTCAACATTATAATCTAGACATGAGCAGTCTGACTTTGTTACCCGTTACATAAAAGATCTTTCTGTTAACACTATGTGCATGTAATCTTTGTCTATATGTTTATGCTGTAACAAATTCAGTGTTGTAAGTGGCTCTTGTATCAGCTTAAGTGGTAGAGAAGTCAATCCTCAGGACGAGACTCTTTGCATTGTAAGCTGAAGATCCTTGCAGATGTCATTTCATATTCCTGTTTGACATGATTTGGAATGCCATACAAACCTGTCTTCTGTTTCCTCTTTGCTAAAAAGAAATAAAACTTGAAGTAGTTGGGCTAGAATTAATCTCCCCTAGCCTCATACATCTGAAAATTAGACATCTCCTCTCCATCCATAGTAAAAGGATAAAGAAATTATTTATCTTGCTGTCTTGTATAAAAATACATATATCTAATTATGTATCTTCAAATAGACATGTCTATACAATGATTCATCCTTTTTCCTTCTTCACTGACTGTTGAAGCAATGTAGACAGCTAACCTACAGTTGGCCTCATGAGCTGAGATGGATGTGATAATTCTGTTACATTATTCTAAGATGACAATTCAACCAGGAACATACCTTGACTTTTTGTGATATTTCACATGGAGGATAAATATCCGGCAATATCCTTTCTAGGTTTATGAAAGTGGATCTCAAATGATATGAGCTTGATAGTTTGTGGTAGTTTAAAAGTAGTTTTTATAGTAACAAAAGGATTGTTTATTCCATTCAAATTCAGATAACCCCTTCTGCCTAAGTAGTGCTTCAGCCTTTATAGGCACCTTTTCTTTGACAAAAGTATTCAGAATGAAGGTATTCAATGCCTACTTTGAACTCTTCAGTGAGTACTTGAGAGATGTTCCTTATTCCCACCTCATAATAACTAGGCACTTGCTGGTTAGTAGTGGAGTGCATGTGGAAGGGAGCAGACAATAGCTGTGGTGCTCTGAAATGTGTTCTCCAAATGGATCCAAAACTTGGGCTCCTTCCCTGCCCTTATCGAATTCTCTATTTCCAGCTTCTGTGTTGACAAAAGAATGAAGGACAGTGCTGCTCATTGTGCTCTCTCCAGTTTAGAGAAAGAGAGGGTAGGAGTTAGCCCGTGCTCTCTTGGTTCCAACTTCCGGTTGAGTTACTTAGTCTCAGGTCCATAGGATTCCTACATAGCAAGGCTGTGGTTTCACCAGCAATTTGAGCGTGTTCAAGTGTAGGCTACTTTTTAAAGAAGTCTGTTCTTCTGCACTTTTCCTTCTGTCAGCACCTGTGTCAGAGGGGCTGCACCAGGAATAAGATCATGTGAATCAATATAACAGGATACAAAAAAAGAAAAAAAAAACAACTGTTTTACAGCTGGATCCGTTCCTTGATCCTGTTCCTTTGGCCATGCAGCCTTAGCACAAGCCGTAAGGGAGGAAAGCCAGTACTTCTGTGTATGGTGGCAACTCTTTAGAGAAGGCTGTCATTCAACAACTGCTTTAAGCCAAATTGTAGAATCCATATGGATGGGATGTTTGAAGCTGTTATTGAGAATTAATAAACTTTTTGTGCTGCTTTTATGAGGAATAACTTTCAAAGTGGTTCACTTTGGTGTATGGAATTGACTCATGATTTTTACTATCTGGCTGCAAGATTATATATAAAAATGCCTCTTGGGTATGTAAATATGAATTTTATGAACAAGGAAGGAAACATTTGTCTGTGTCATGTATATTTTAAGTACAGATTTACAACTCAGCCCAGCTTCCATTAAAAGCAAGGGCAAAAACTTACTAATTCAAAGTCTCTTTCTACACCCCTTGAATATTGCTATTGATATCAATAATATTGATTCTACAGATCATCTGCATAAAGCAGCTTATGTGTGTGACAGTTGCAGTAATGTTACTTTTGTTCTTTGATATTTTATCAATAAACTACAGATAATAAGTATACTTTTTACACTAGCATTTCACCATGATGTCTAAATGTTTGGAAATGAATATAAAATTATTGCTATTTGAATATTAAAAACTGGGCTACTCTTTTGGGTTTGTCACAATATCCTTGGGTAGAAAGGAACAAACAGATGCACAAGATGCTTTTGTGTAGTAACTTATTTTTCTTTGATAACTTGTTTGCATGCCAAAAATACATTCTAATGTTGCAACTTTTTTCTCTTTAGGTTGCAGCAATCTATAAAGATTCAAGTATTGGAAATCTTATAAATATAGTTATTGTAAAATTAATCGTAATTCACAATGAACAGGTAGGAAAAATAAATATTAAAAAAAGATTTCTTTCTAATGGAAGAAACAAAATACATGAATTTGCAATGTAGTTCCAAAGCTTAATATGTTTAAATACAAATTTTTTTTAACTCTAAGACTTTGTTTTAAAATAGGAGACTGAATGTCAAACATTCAATGAACTGCTGAGCCTTGATTTAATGCCTGTATTTCCCCATCTGTCTATTGGCACCTCCTGTTGACCTAAATGGGCATAAATCAGATACTACGTGAAAGCTTATGGCATAACTACCTAAAGTGTGATTAGATGCATGGAAACACAACAGGGAAATGACAGCTTTTATAGAGGGTCTTGATGGAGGGCTTTCAGCCCTTACAGCTGTAATATATTAAGACTATAAGAACTATACACTTATCAAATACAAGTTTTTGTATTTATTTATCATAAATGTCTTGTTACTCTATTTAAAATAAATATTTAACAAGTGATAGACGCTCATGTACATTGATTAAAATAAGGGGTTCTCAAGATGATGACTTGTAGCTAAATTAAGATCTGATCTTACAAACCAACCTGTGTCAGTGAACTCTTATGTGGATTCCTGCTGATTTCCTTTCTGTGCACAGTCATTGTTTTGCAGATTAGGGCCACAAATGACAAAGTAATAAGTGCAAGCACATTAATATTAAAAAGCTTATTTGGTTTTTTTTTGGCCATTTCTTGCTTAGGAAGGACCAGCTATCACTTTTAATGCAGCTACAACTCTTCGTAATTTTTGCTTATGGCAGCAAACACAGAACACTTTGGATGATGCTCACCCTTCTCATCATGATACTGCTGTTCTCATCACTAGGTACAGTATATGAAATAGCCATAATTACTCAACTAGGTGAGACAAATGCTTCGGTTTCTTTTTTACAACATCATTTTTTAACCATTCCACTGACACTGTTTATGGATAATTGAATAAAGACTATCTTGCGCTTCTGAAAGTGCTGATTATTAGTACGTGAGCAGTTACTGTGACAGTGATATCTTGGTAGCTAACCATCTGATGAACCTTTTGTTGAAGATGATGGAACTTACTTAGACCTGAAATTGTTACACAAAATTAAGTCTTTAGCACATATGAGTGATAGGGACGGAGTGTTGTATGTAATGGAATCAGCTGAAGGGATGCAGTGACCATCAGCTCCTGATAGCCCAGGCATAACCAAAAGCTTCCAAATGGAAAACATTTAAATGTTAGTATATATAATTCCTGTACACTGCCTCAGTGAAGGTTCTGATGTTCATTCGCTGAAATACATTCTCCCTTTTGCTGCTCTTTTTTATTTCCCCTCCCCTCAGTGTTTAAGCTGGACACACTCCAGCACTTCAAATTGTTTTATAATGGTCCTGAATTTTATGTTGTTTTGGCTGATAGTCCACTGCATAAGGTAGTTTCAAGTATACTGCAATAGGCATGTTTTTCAGCAGCATTTCATGCCTGATCTGCCTTCTGCGTTGTAGAGGAATAACATAGAAAGCAATACCGTGAGCTTAGTCGGGGGAATTTAAGTTGCTTCTTTCACTGGAATGCAAGTTGTTTGAACGGGCTATAAGATTAAGAGTCAAGAATCAGCATTGCTATTGTTGTAATTAAAAAATGGTCTTTTATTTGCTGTAATAATTTTAAATACATCTTTTCCTTCAAGGGAAGATATCTGCAGAGCTAGAGAGAAGTGTGATACTCTTGGTGAGTTATTATATTTTAATCAGTATGATTTTATAACAGCAAATATATGGGATTTTACTGTGGGAAGAAAACGCAATTAGGAATAAATCAGAAAATAGATGCAAAATATAAGTCACAGACAAAAAAAATCAGCTTCTCAATGCTGTTCTACCCTGGCATGTACTTTGGTGCCAGGTGGCTGGTTGTTTTGTGTAAATTTGCTGCACAGTTGAGGTATGATTTTCAACTTGGGTGCTATAGAGTCACTCCTTCTACATAAAAGTTCATTCTATTAAGCTATTAAGCTTTTATATAAGGATTCAATTTTGCAGGTTTAGCAGAGCTAGGTACAATGTGTGACCCACTACGCAGCTGTTCTATAAGTGAAGAAAATGGATTGAGTGCTGCTTTTACTATAGCGCATGAGCTTGGACATGTGTAAGTACCTATTTCCCAGCAGGTAATTTTTTTTAATTTCCTTTTGAATATGACCAGTTTCCAGTGATAGGCTCAATGTTTTTAAGAGAGCGCAGCCTGTTACGTCCTTTTAGAAGATTCATTATTTTTGCACCTTGCAGTCAGAGCCAGCTCTGCTCACCACCTAAAGCTAGAGAAATTGTGAATTTTGTAACCTGGTTGGTATCCTGAATTATGGGAAATACTGGCCATACAGTTATGTTCGTCCTTTTGTCATATGAACTTATTGGGACACTGGGGCAGATGACTTAGATGTGCAACATAGTCCTGTTAACTCCAGCTGCATTCTAGGTGTGATAGGAATTTGCCTTTAAGAAAAGACAATTGTTAATATAACGCAGAAATATTCTTCCTTGTGTTTGATCCTTTCAGAATACAATAGAGTAACACAAAGAGAAATACTTTACACAGAAAAATAAGAGGAGATGACAGCATTTTATTTTATGAAGCATACCTCATCAGTGATGGCAGAAAGGTGCTATACTCTAGCTCCATGAGGCATGCCACAGTGTAGGTAACGACGAAGTTACAGAGCTCAGTAGCTGGCTTGTTGATTTTCATGTGCCTGGAAGTTCCTTTAGATAACATGCCATTTGTCATGGTACTTAAATTGAGGTATAAAATAAGATGATGCATTAGTTGCATAAATCTGATGTTAATGTGCTCTGTAGTTTGCTTTGTTAGTGAATAGTGAGCCGTAAGATGTGAATATTGGGTAATATGTTATGGACAGTCTAGCAACGGCCTGTATATTCAGTTGAGGAGATGGGTTGATCATTTAAAGTGGCATACTCCAAAACACTGGAATTTTTCTGGTGAGCTAAAGATCTGTGTAATTGTAAAATTCTTCCTGTGCCCAGCATTATATGATTAGGAACATTTTGGATAAGGAGGGAGTTTTGCAGGGCATTTTTAAGATACCTATTGCCATAATCTCAGATAGTGATATTAAGTGAGTCGTGTTAAATTTTACGGCGTTTTCAAACTCAAAACTCAAGCATTTGCTGCTACAACAAAGAGAGCTTCAATTAATTATTGCTGAATTTGTTTTGGAGTTTGTCTGTTTTGCCTTTTAGATTTAATATACCTCATGATGACAGTTTTAAATGTAAAGAAGCTGGAATTAAACACCAATACCATGTGATGGCTCCAACTTTAAATTACCATACAAGTCCATGGACCTGGTCAAAATGCAGTCAAAAATATATCACTGAATTTCTTGAGTAAGTATCAATATAATGCTATGTTTGGGGGTTTCTGGGGGGCTTTGGTGGTTTTGTTTTGTTTTGAGTTTTATTCCAATTTCATTTGTTTCTGAGGGGTATTTTAATGGAATAGCTTAAATATTGGTTTTATGTTGTCTGCAGGTTTAACCACTGACTGGTAGGGCCTCAATCCTCCAGAAAATATGTGTATCATACTCTTTGGATGATTCATGGCTTTGTTAAAGTTGCATTCAACATTTAAAGCTAAGAAGACTTTTTTTTATTAATATAGTGGTGTTGATTATTGAAAATATCTTTAGCATGATGGTAGTAGGTCAGAATAGGTACACTGTATTTGTAAGTTTCTAATTTAAAAATAAGTGGTAGATATAATTTAGTCAGGACCATCTTTTTCTCCTGTATAATGTGAAAATGAGAAATGACAGCCAGAAAGCAAAAACACTTAAGCTTTGTTTAATGCAAAATCCAGTAATGGAAAATCAAGTGACCTGGTTTATTTTATTAATTTTAATTAAAGTCATCGTATAGGCAGGTAGGCATGCAAACCCGTAACTGAGATATGCATGTATAAGTGTTGCGTGGGTAGGCTTCCAGTGAATTAAGAACAATTTCTTCACATTATTTCCTGTTTTTACAACAGTACTGGTTATGGTGAATGCCTTCTAGACAAACCTAGTGGAAGAATATATGATCTTTCCTCTCAGCTGCCTGGGTCAATGTATGATGTCAACAAGCAGTGTGAACTTATGTTTGGTCTTGGGTCACAAGTGTGCCCATATCTGGTGAGTGAACAACACACAAAGTCATGCTCAATCTATACTTAAAAAATTACTAGAAAGTAGGTTTAGAGATGAAATCTCAGAACTTCTGGTTTTGGAAGAATTTTGTCCTGAAATAGGTCAAAGTTCAGGTTCTATTCTCCTGAAGGGGGAAGAGTTCGATGGAGAGCATTGCAGCTCCATATGCTAGAAATATATAGAAGTAAAAAGCAGGATGCATTCATTTTGAGTTGCACGTCTGTGAATGTGATTATAATTCCTTTAAAAGATGGAAAACTGCATAAATTCAGGCTTCCTGCATAAATTCAGGCTTCCTGGAGCTACTGAAAGGGAATTGTTTCAAAACTTTTTACAAATGTTTTCACATTCTAGCTCCTGTCTTACACTAACAGATCTTTCTTATTTACTTCTTCTAGTGCTTTAAAAAAAATTTTAACTTGAAAGTTAATACATTAATTCAAGTATTTATTTCAAATGTTGTCCAAATGCAGATGCCCTCTATTTTGTCAAAGAGTGAAAAGATATATTCATGCCTATTACAGAGTACATTTTGTATACTTAACCAAAAAATTCTTTAAAGCAAAATTAGGATCTGGAAAGAAAACCTGAGTATATTAGTATTGAAACTTAAGCTGTATTTTGAAAAATGACTGTGGAGTATAAAATAAATACAAATGCAACATTATGACTTCACTGCTGTCAAGATGTTATGTAGTGTTAGATTTTGGACCAACTTGTCAAATATCTCTGCTAGTATTGCATATCTTATTGGAGCTATTTAAAGAAGAGAATTTCAGATTGGATTCAAACTGAATTAAGTGGAGCTTTTGGTGAGGTAAAATGTCATTCAAGAGCAGTCAGGCTTTATGGGAATATTATAGAGAAGTAAAAGGAGAATCAAAGACCTGAAGTTAGTGTTACTGAAGACTGCTGTGTAAATTTTTTAATCCACAAAGGTCATTTGGCTATTAAGAGTCTTTTAACAATTTGAAAAGGAGGCTTTCTTCTTAATTTTCTAGTCAGTGTATTTTTAAGAAGAATTCCAGTTAGAGACTTTTCCTGGGGATTATACGCAAACTGTGCTGCATAGTATCAACTGTAATCTCTCACATACTTTTAAAATTAAAATAAGTTATCTATTATTTTTAATGTAATTGGTTTCAAATAGTCCACGTTCCTACCTGGCCTTAAGCAAAATCCATTTATTTTTTTTTTCTGGGGTTTTATCTGTGAAAAATAGTGGTACTAATAGCAAATGCTAAGCCCACAATACAAATATCCCAACTAATGTCTAAAATGGTGTTACAGGTACAAAAAAATAATCTTGCTTTCTTTTTAGAAACAATGCAAACGCTTGTGGTGCACAAGCACAGAAGGTGTTCACAAGGGTTGTCGTACTCAGCACATGCCTCTGGCTGACGGAACGGTTTGTGGTGTGGGAATGGTGAGCCTTCATTTGTTTTGTTGTATTTGCATATGGCAAAATTGTTGATGTAGATAAGAAAGATCAGTGCTTACTGTGTGGCAATATTGTGCCTGTAGCATACTGATTATGTATCTACCTGGCATTACCTGCAGTTTCACATACTCCTGTAATGTTGTGACATAAATAACATAGATTGTCTGCTCATAATAATTATATAAGTTTACAGATGCCACGTTGATTAAAATAGGTGGAAGACCTCAGGGGAAGGTTGCCATCTTGCCTTTTGTTTGAAAAGTTCAGATCATTCATAATAACTTCATTTCTTTCCTCATTGGTGATACTCAAAAGTTGAATTTCCTGGAAACAAGACATCCCAAAAGCACATTACCCCCAGTTTGTCTTGTTGAGGCTATCGTTGAACCAGAACAAACTAAGTATGAGTGACTTGGATACAGGAGTACACCTTTATGGAAAGAGGATTAGAATCTTGATTTTGGCAGATATGTGCGCATTGTATGTATTTCAGACAAAATATGAAAGCATATATCAGTACCTCTTCACCTACTCCAGTAAGTGTCTTAAACACACGTAACTCACATTCATGTACTGTCTTGCCTATTGTAACCGTCCGATGCTAAAAACCAAGAGCGCTCTTCTTTCTTACACCCTAATGCATAGGACAGCCTGGCTGTATGAGGTATAGATTGAAAGCTTTGACACATAAAAAAAGAAATGGAAGCTGAATTTCCTGTACCCTGCTCATTGGTTTATTTGGTAAAGAGTGTTTGGGTGATAGGAATGCAGCTCACTACTTCTTCATCTGGCAGGTTGTTTTTGAATGCAGATCTTGACCTGTGTTCTTGGACAATATAACCTTTCTTGGGCTGTCCATAAGGGTCATGAATATCTAATTAGTAGATACGGTCAGGGCACTTACAGAACCTTGATAGGAACAGAAGTAGTGGTGGAGGCTAGTTGAATCCAGAATTATCAGTGAAGATTTGAGAGCTTTAGTTTTGCATTTGTATTAGGTTTTGAAGTGAACAGAAAATAGGTACTTGAGTTCTTTGCTGATCCAGTCTTTGGCTTCTTGCTCAAGTAGTTCAAGAAAGACAGGGAACTACTGAAGAGAGGCAAACAGAGGTCTACAAAGATGATTAGGGGACTGGAACATCTCTCTTATGAAGAAAGGTTGAGAGCCCTGGGGCTGTTTAGCCTGGAGAAGAGAAGGCTGAGAGGGAATCTTGTCAATACTTATATATATCTAAACGGCAGGGATCAAGAGGATGGCGACAGTCTCTCAGTGTGGTGCCCAATGGTAGAACAAGGGGCAATGGACACAAACTGGAGCACATTAAAACATGAGGAGAAAATTCTTTACTATGAGGGTGACAAAGCAAGGGAACAGGCTGCCCAGAGAGGTTTGTGGAATGTCCTTCTTTGATGACTTTCAAAACTCAGCTGGATGCGTTCCTGTGCAACCTGGTCTAGGTGAACCTGCTCTGGCAGGAGGGTTGGACTAGATGATCTCCAGAGGTCCCCTGCAATCCCTACCATTCTGTGATTCTTGGCCTCTCATTTCACCGACAGTAAAGGAGAATTATTTTCTTAGCTGCCCAGGGGATTGTGAGAATAATTATTTCAGAGATTTTTTTACAAACTCAGATATGACAGTAACTATCTTAAGTATGGCTGGTTTATTATGTTGAGCTGCTTTTAAATGTAGTGTGCTTTGGCAGCTTCAAGGGCTGTGGAAGAAATGTTAGCTTTTTGTCTTTTGATAGTTTTATAGGTTCAAAGATGATTAAAAAATATCTACCCTGATTTCTAATTATAATAAGCTGCTCCATTTCACTTAGCTATTTCTAAATTTCCCCAATAAATTTTAATCGCTACAGAATTTTTTTCTTTTTCTGTGTTTAGTAAGACAGTAGGAGTGAGGAATTTGAAAATGGTCTCTTAGTGGATAACAATTTAGTGGGTGAACTGTCTCAAATAGGTTCTTGCTCTCTTGCAAGATTAGGAAAAGTTACTTGAAAGTTACAGTGGAAGCTTTGCTTCATTAAATCCTGTGTGTGCAGCTGCTATTATAACGTTGAACCCATTTTTTTTCAGTCTGTCAGCAATCAGAAATTAAGTTTGTCTTTTCTATAAACTTCATGTGTAATCTTTGGTTCAGTCAACTCCAATTTGCCAACATCAGAGGACTTCTTTTATATAAGAACACAAACCCCTATTTTATGCAATTAATGCAGTGAAATCAGTTTTCTCTAGGAAGTGAAGAGCTAATTACAGTCATTACCTCTGAAAGATGTAAGAAAGAACAGCAATTAATCTGACAAATTATCAACTGTTCCTATCTAAGGGACAGCTCCTTTCAAGCTCAGTCAGCAAGTTTCTGTTGATGTTAATGGAAATAAGACATGGCAACTAGTAATTGTAATTAATATTTGCCAGCAAGCTAAATGAATTTATACTTGGCATTTGCAGCATTATTACTGTGACGAATACAGAAAAGATCCATTTAAGGCATTTGTACTTTTAATATCAACCTTTCAGGCTTACATTTGACATGTGAGTTTATTTTCACAGTAATTTTCAGTTTTTCTTCAGGTCGTGTATCTGATTAGTGGATCTTGCTCTATGAACTGCTCTAACAGTCCTTTTATCTTTTCTTACCCAAAACTGCAAAAAGATATAAATCTAATAATATCAAAGACTCTCAAGTGAATGAGCAAACAGCTATTCCTGAGTGCCTGCACTCCTAATCTTCTTGCCATCTGCAATCAATCCGCATGCACGCATTTTGAAAGAGAATTGTTTTGCATGTCTCATGGTGCACACACCTCTAGCGCTTCTTAATATATATAATATTTGTAGCAGGTATGATTAGCATTCTCTTAAAACATTAAAAGGAAAATGCGGCCTAGTGTTTCAGTGTCTTACAGAGAATACAGAAAATATTTTCCTGGGTACTTGAACATTTCCTGTATTCATTCTAAAATTAATATTTTTAATTATCTAGGATAAATATTACTAAAATAGAAAACTTTCACTTTTACTTTGCTGTCTAGTCAAATTCCTTTGAGGCAATCAAATGATACTTTGGTGATCTTAGAGTTACCTGTAAAAATGAATTATATTTTCTTTTTGGGTTTCTGGGTCTCTTCACCTTCTCTATTTGTACGTTCACAGTGCTTAGGTCTGACTGTAGCCTGTAAGTAGCAATTCTGCTGTGTCCAAGAACAGTTTCTCACTCCATTGATATTCACATTGTGTCTCATCACTTCAGGTCATTTTTGTTTGCTTATTTGGATTCACAAAGATCTGAAGGAAGTCTAAGCTTCTACCAGCTCTTCTAATGACACAGATCTTTCATGAAGCCAAGGATGCAGCCTTTAAATTCTTTGGCCTAATTGGTACTTCAGAAACAAAATTATAGTAAATAAATCTAGACATGCTATATGTAGACAATAATATAACATATCCGCAATATAAAGTTTTAAATAAAATGCTATTTTTATTGTGTAATGAGGCATAGTGATGGGAAAAATATTGCATGTTTAGTGCTTTTTCATGTCTTGGCTCTGTAATCAAAGCTACTGTGGGACTATCTTCAACATTAAGAACGGTGTATAATTTGTTGGAGGTAGCCTGTTCACCGGATGCCACGACCAATTTCATATGCACAATTGTAATTTCTGTTGTGATGGTATAAACTATATGTACAAATCAAAACCATATTAAATCACAGTAAGAACAGTATTTATATGCTACATTGAGGACCAAGATACCAGAGGAGGCCCCTATGTATTACAAGACACATGAGAGTTATTTTCTATAAAGACAGAAACTAGAATGCTTTAATTGGCCCAGTTTCTTTCTCTCAACCATCATAATTCTTGTTGCCATCGCATTCCAGGGAGCAGCTAATTTGATGGGTGCTTAGGAAATATGAACAACTTAGAGCAGATCTTTTAGCCCTGCTTCCTCTTGCTACATTGTAGTCAGAACTTTGTGCTTTGAAGTTGCTGCAGATCTATAGGCTCATGGTATAATCCGTTTGGATTATGTTTTCAGTTGCTTGCTTTTCCGTGACTATCCATTTCTTTTACTCTGGGGGGAGTTTTCAAGGGTTTCTGCAGTGAGGGTTTTACTTGCATTTATACTCTTAAATAGTACAAAATATTTCTCCTCACCTTGAGCATAAGAAGTTTGGTGGATTTTTCCTTTCTTTCTGAATTTCCAAAGAAGTGAGTTTGGAGAGTGATTCAGGTTTTGGCCTGTTGAGTATCTTTCTTCAGGTTTAAACAAAAAACAAAACCAAAACACAAATAATGTTGATAGGCAGAATCCCTAGATTCACTGGATTTGTTCCTAACTCTAAATCTACAGGGTACCAGTTTTCAGTGTGGTTGATGTCATTCACAGAAAATACTTAATCCAATTTTATGAAGGAGGTAATTAAAAGGAGTAGTAAACTAGAAGTACTATGGATATGGAAAAGAAATATCTACACTGTTATGTATAACCAGATTAGTTGCAAGCCAGCTGATATACAAACTCTCCATACACACATCCATCTCCAGCTTACATCTGGCTCAGAATCATGGCTTCTGCATAATGAAGTCATACAGTTTTAAGCAATATCGTTTACATGATATTCCAATAATGATAACTGATCTCTTGGAGTTGGTGATACACATCTGAGCCCAAAAAAACACCTCCAAAGAAGAATAGTTGTGGAAACCATCTATTTTATAGGTGTGGCATTCTCAGAACAAGTTTTTTTTGCAATGAAAATAACAGCAAAAATACTTGAGTGTCTTCTTTTTTTTAATAATTATTTTTTGCAACACTCAAAAGGGTTGCCCTCGGATCCTTCCTGTATTCCTGGGCAGTGTACAAATATACCCATATCCCATTCCTTCTCAGACATTGGAAGGGAGAGGTAGGAGGTAGCTATGCGATTCTGACCCAAACTTGCATGTCCTGGAGCTATCTTAGTGTCCCATATAATGGCAGTTTGCTACTTAAACACTGAAAAATGTCAGAGAAGCCTGGAAAGAGCTGTTTAACAGCAGGAAGGAATCTACATGATACAAGTAATAGTTGGATTGGAAAGTATGTACCTCTGTGTGTTTGAGAGAAATGTTTATTGCTTCTATGCACCATAGATGTATATTGACCTAGTGTCTCTAAAAATGTCAAGAATAGCTATTGAGTGAGTTAAGATTTCATCCTAGTACCTTTTTGGCCATATAAAGAGAAGAATACAGGGACAATTGAGAATGTGGATGCAGACCAATAATGAATTGCTTTAACCAGTAAGAAAAGGGCCAGTCTCTGATTCTGAAGTGTGTTTGCTGTTCTTCAGTTGTACGTTACTACCCATGTATTGATTCTTTTAAAAATCATTGCACTGCTTAACTCACCTCATGAATGTAATACATGAAGATAGATTATCTGAAAGAATAATTCATTATATGTATGTATATATGTAAAGCAAGTATAGAAAATTCAGATGGATTTTATCAGAGTTGGATAATAGGGGGATATGTTAACCATCTGGGAAGCAGCAGAAGATCTTTTGAACTGTAAAAACAGAGTAAAGTATATTTAAGGCTCAAACCAAGATTTTTTGCTATAAAATAGGATTTCTGTGAAATACTTTTCTGATGACATACGATTTCAGAAATATTAGGTTTTCTGTGTTTCAAGGGAGAAATAAAGTATGTAGACTTTTTTAAAGTAAAAATTGAAAATGTTGAAAGAATTATTAAAATATTGTGGGGTTTGTAGATAATGTCATCTGAGTAATAGATATAGGCTTGTCCGAGAATCCATGCTACAGAGAGAGAGACCTGAGATACCGTAGTTACACCTTCAGTTACACATTTCTCCCAGCTCCTTTTCTTCTTCTCTCTTGTGTACTCATTTTACTGAGTGCTCTGTTTTCACTGTTATTTTATGCTCTGGGCCCCATTTCTCATCTTGGTTCTTTGAGCAATGCACTTTCTTGACTATATGGATTACAGGAAGAAGACATTGTGTGGGCATAGGTGTATAGAATCATAGAATCATTAAGGTTGGAAAAGACCTCTAAGATCATCAAGTCCAACTGTCAACCCAGCACTACTGTGACTACTAGACTATGTCATGAAGTGCTGTATCTATGCATTTTTTGGACACCTCCAGGGATAGTGACTCCACCACTTCCCTGGGCAGCCTGTTTCAGTGCTTGACTACTCTTTCAGTAAAGAAAATTGTTTTAATATCCAGTCTAAACCTCCCCTGGTGCAACTTGAGGCCATTTCCTCTCATTCTATCACTAGTTGCTTGGGAGAAGAGACCAACACCCACATCTTTACAACCTCCTTTTAGGTGGTTGTAGAGAGCAATAAGGTCATGCCTCAGCCTTCTGCAGGCAACAGTCCCAGTTCCCTCAGCCGCTCCTCATAAGACATGTTCTCCAGCCCCCACACCAGCTTCACTGTCCTTCTAAATGTAATGTGCAGAAAAATGTTTTCTTACACCCACTTGCAGCAGACAAGGCAGAGAGAGGTCTGCAGCAGTACATTCATTCACAGGAATGAATGGGAACACCCCATAGACATAAGTACAGCCAGAAACAACAGCTCTGAGATTTGTGGACTTTGACATTCATCTGAGTGGGTGTTCATCTCTTCAATCCCTGTTTGTTGGGTTATGTGGTGAATCTGTGTAACTTCTAAGATTCATACTTCTTTTTTAGCTCTGTATGATTGGAATTGGCTTTGGAGCAGTTGATGCTCAGACCTCAGCCTTAGGCCGGATGCTTTATAGTGAACTGGTCTTCTGCTGCAGCACTGTGTTTTGTGTTTATCTGGTTTGTGGTGCCAGCTATGCCCATTCCTTTCCTGCACTCAGTCCATCCAGCTTTCTCTTCCTCTGCCCTTCACTGGCTCATAGTCATTCTCTGGGTCCTGTCTGGATATCAGGAGTGAAGAAATTGTATTTTATAAGGCAAAAAGAAATCAGAACAATAAAACTGGCTATTTGGAAGGCAAGATGCAGGCCATCATCTCCACTCCTCCAATGCTTTGTCTTTTTTCATTTTCTCCTCATACTTGTCTTCGGTGTTCAATCATCTTCTTTCATTTTAGAACCACCAGCAGCTACCATTAGCATTCATGGAAACATGTCGGTGTTTGGAAAGAGATGAATAGTTTTTCCTGAGCCTCCTTTTTTGCAAGGTTAAATGGGGCTCCAACTCATGAAACTATGACCTCATCAGTGCTTCAATCTTTGCCCCAAGATCTTCAAAAAACATGTTATCTCTGGGAGTTGTCTGGAAAATAAAGGCAGTAAGAGTGAACTTGGAGTCCTTTTCCTGCCATGAGTCATACCAGGCTGTGTATGAAATATTTGATTTCAGAAGAGCTCTAGTCTTGTTCCATGTGCATTTGTTGCTCTCCGTGATTCAGTCAAAATTGAGCATAGCCTGGCAATTAACGCTTTAATAATTTCTTTCAAAATGTCTCTCCTGGAAATTTAGCAAGTTCAATAAGCTATGAGATAAGTTGGAAGTACCTGAAATCAGTTTATCAAATCATAGTTTAATCCATAGCCAAAAATAAAACTGCTCATTAATTAATACAAATCTGGGTGTTTGTAGGTTCATTGATCCCATGTTTGAACCACTGACTCTTCCTCTTATCTCTGAAGATATAATAATTACAGGTGGATTTGCATCACAATTTCTGCCTTTTTGACAGAAAAACAAGTATTGACCTCAGCTAGAGCAGAGTTGCCACTTAGTGCTATCAGTGTGTTTGGAATTAGAAGTGATACCCACTCTTCCTAATGCATACATTATATTTATCATAAGAAATGTAGGAAAAAAATGTTAGTGGTTATATTTAAGTTTATGAAAGTTCTATATATCATAGTATTTTCAGTGAAGCAAAGATTCAGGCAAGCACAGAGGAACATCTGGAATGCATCTGGTGCCGGAGTTTTCTACTGTGACTTCATCATGTTGCTTCTGTAGGAATGTAGCAAAATAATAGCTAAGACAAGTTTTTTGAATAAGCTATTAAAATCCCAGATGTGAACATGTGCTTTGCATTCTTATGGATCAAAATAATGCTGTTAAGAGTATAAAATTTTGGTTTACAACTCTGTCTTTTCCTTAAATCTCCCTTCAAGTTATTGTAAATGGTTTTTGTGGGTGGAAGAACCACCTAAGCTCTAGGTCACTGTCCTGTATTTGGATGCAGCATTCATTTTGTGAGCAGAAATTTAGACTCTTCAGCCTATAGTAATAAAAAATTATTTCTTGAGATGCTTATGACAGTTCTTGGAAATGCAAGTTCTTAACATTTCTTCCTGTTTACCTTACTGCTGCAGTGTGCTGGGTATTAGATGGTGAGTACTAGAAGGCTTGAGTACAAAGGTACCCTAAGGGCATCTTGAAGAAAAAAACAACCAACCAACCAAACCTAGGAGTAAGCACTGCAGTGAGAAATTTCATGCAGATAAGCAGTGAAATAATACTGTCTTTTTGGTGTTAAAGCATTAGTCTTAGCATCAACTGAGTGATGATTTGTCCAATTTGCTGCATCATTTAAATGGTTATATGACAAGCTATATCTAGTTTAGGTTTGAAAGTCACCTCAAATGGTCATATTCTTAAAGGAAGGCATTCAGGGCTTAAAAGATATAGCCAATGGCAAGGGCTGATGTGATGAAGAAATATACAGGCAGACAATTTTACTGCCAAATTGGATGGGGAACTTGGATAGAACTCAGAAAGGAAAATCTGATTCTATGATGAATTTCTATTTTGGGAGTAAAATGATTGTTAGTGTATGAGTATAATTGTCAATATAATAAAAGCATATGCTAATGAGGAAAATTTTTTTTACAGTGATAAAACCACTGAACAACATTTGAGTTTTGTGTCATTCAGGTATATTCAGAAAGACTGCACACATCATTTCTGTGTGTTCAGCAGAACTTACATTGCTTGGTAGTTCCTCCAATAAATTTGTAACATAACTCTTGAGAAATTTCATGTCACGTTTAAATTAGTTTTAAAAAGGGATGGAATCCTTATGTTATTTACCTGCTGTGTGTCAGAGGTCCTTGAATTGTTGTCTGTGCTACAGAATTTAGTAACCAAACCCCTTCTAGACTTAAGGTAGTTTGAAGCTGTTTTGTGTCACAGAGAGCAGAGATGCAAAGCCTAACCTTCCGAAATAACAAGCAGTTGAGTTGATATAATCTGTTCTGATGAGTCTAGTGACTGATTCGTATATATACTGCAGGGAAAGATGGAATAAGCCACACCCTGTCAATATGAGTAGGAGAATCCCTCCTGACAACAATGCTAATGGTCAGTCTTAATCCTGAGTCTGTAAACAGTCATCTAAAGTAAAGAATTCTCTCTATTGTGTGTGAGCACTGACCCCATGTAGTCCATCCTGCCCAGTGTCTTGTCTCCAGATGTGGGCAGTCTTTGATGCTTCAGAATGTTTGGAGTCAAGGACAACTTTGAGGACATATTATCCACATAGAAGTCAGCAGGAGACGTAGTGCTGACATTATAGTATCTTGTAAATATTCTATTTTAGTATGTAAACTATTCCACTATGATGTGATCAAATATACCACTTGGGATTTTCTAAAGCATACAAGTGAATTAGAATTCCAACTGCCATAACTCATCAGTAGGATTAGTGCTGGTAATTCCTGCAGGTTCTTTGGAAAAAGTCACACATGCACCAATCATAAGAATCTCACTTAGACTTTTTAGTCGTGTACTTTTTGGGTAACCAGTGAAGTAGATAAATATTTGCAGATTCAGGGACTTAGTAAATACTTAGAAGCAAGAGAATGATCACTTAATTCTTCTGCCAAAAAAGCTAGTAATGACAACTTTCAATAACTAACAGTTTACAAATATGGGGTGGTGAAGTCTTATAATGGACATGACCACAACAGAACAGTCTGGCAATATTTGTCTTAATAATGTAAATCCCAGCAAATAAAATGAAAATTGCACCTTTATGTACATTTTTTAGTTGGAGATAGGTAGTTCCTCAGCAGGAATAAAGTCTGAATTAACACAATAGATGTTACTGTGTAGTATCTTGCTCTAAAGACTATTATTTCTTTAACTGTTAATTCCGTTTTAATATTAATAGTAAATGTGTTAAATTAGTAGTAAATATAAAATTATTGTGAAATTTAAATGAATAAAAATGTAAAATATTTTACACCTATTGTTACAGGTGTGAAAGTCCAAGTTTTAAGCATGAATCTTTAACGTCATCTTGCTTTAGCATAAACAAAGTCTTAAATGCTTGTCTGCTTTTCCCAAGTAATCCCACTAGATATTTAGCTTTTGGGATGCTCAAAACACACTGGATTTCTTGGTGGTTTTTTAAAAACCTTTTCACTTTTTGTAGCACCATAAATTTCCAAATTAAACTGGAAGAGTCTCATACATAAAAGATGACTGAAAGTGTGTTTTTTAAGTTTGTGCATGAAAACATACCACGAATTCAATACCAGGATTTTGAGATTCTTAAGACCTAAAGATATTTTCAGCATCCAGTAGCTTTCATAGAGAGCAAAGAACTCTAGACAACATTTTTGGAAAATATGACTACAGGCTAAGATATCTTAAAGGAATTCAAACATTTTAGAAAATGTCCAGACCCAGATTAAAAGCAGTGAATGCTTAAATTTAGTTCTTTCTGTGTCTAAAATATACAACAACCTTTTGCTTGACTTATAAATTTTATTTTGTCAACTGTGCAGCACTGCCGCCATGGAATTTGTGTAAGCAGAGAAATGGAGATGCGTCCTATAGATGGAGAGTGGGGACCATGGGGACCTTATAGCTCATGTTCAAGAACTTGTGGAGGTGGAATCAAGAGCACCACCAGGCTGTGTAATAGACCAGAGTATGTTTTTTGTTGTGTTTTACATTGGTGCATAATGAAGATATTATGACATAATGAATCAGTTGAAAACAAAATGAAGATACTGTGGGTTGTGCAAATTAGTTCAAAGCACCAATTAAAAAAAGATGGATGTTTCAGCCATATTTAAAAAATCTACAGACCCTAACATGCAAACAACTTCTAGATTACTCTTCTCTCTCCACTGTATCACTCATAGATATTTCTAAAGACTTATTTTGGCAGGGTCTTTTTTTTTTTTTTCTGAGTGAAAGCTGCAAAACAAATAGATGTATTCCCTGGTAATCTTTGTAGTGAAACACTTGACTTGCTTTGATTTAAGGTTTTTTCACAACATCACGACCAGTAAAGCGCATGAGGAACGCTGGTTACAGCAGAATCAATTACAACTTATGTTTCTGATGAGTCAGTTCCATTGACTGAGTAATTCAATGCGGGTTTAATTCTCTGAAATAAAAGTCAATGAGTAGTTTACCCTTAGCTTCTCCAGAAGCAGAACCATAGCTGCAGCCTGGGTAGTTTCAAGGTTTTTCTAGGAAGTCATGTCATCTTGATATTATTATTGGGATAAATGGACCTCAGTCAGATGGCCCCAGGTTATTTTATTTTCTCTAATAAATAAGGGAGGCAATAGACTAGATTCCCATTAGATATGCCATTGTCAGTCTAAAGTAACTGATAGCATCAATATGCCATTGATTTATTATTTTTTTCCTCCCTAAGGATCTACTAATACTGAATTCTTGTGTAGCAGGGTTTATAACAGTTAGGAAATATGCTTTAGACTTTACAGTAAATGGGATTTTTTCCACAATTTTCCATTTTTATTTCTTTTGATCCCCAAACTGAAACCAATATTAGGACTACAGAAAAGAGTGTGTCAGCTCATAACTCTGTCTTCTTTCTCTGTCACTCTGTAAAATAATAATTTCAAATTACTGAGGGAGGTGCTGCTTCTGTAAAAATAGGGTTGTAATCTCAGCTGCATTGATAAAAGCATTGAAGTTAATAATGCTTTTTCCCAGGCAAAATAATTTTGACCAAGGCAAGTAAAAATGTAATAGACATTAATAAGCATTGGTAGTTTGATTACCAACTACTTCAGCAGTAGTTTTTTATGTGGACTTTTTATTTTCTTCACTTTTGTATAAAGGAATGCAGAGTGCAATAGAAGA